>AWWV01010526.1:0-42010 GCA_001974805.1 Corchorus capsularis | reverse complement strand
CGCCTTTCTTTGCTTTAATATTTTGCTTTTCAACGTCAGCTTTAAAGCCCATTGTTTTTGTAGCTGTTGGATTGAGAAACACTCTCCAACATCATTTGTCCATCCATATTCACTGATGCATATATAACATGGATCCATATCCTTGTATTTATATATATACAAGTATTAGACTAGCAATTCTAGAATATTACAACACTTTTACAAGCGAATTTTTCAAGTGAAAAATTGTATATATGTTACTCCTAAACAAAATTATAATTCTCGCTAGTTTTGCTTATATATATGAAGGAAAATGAAGCTTGAATTGTACAGATTCATTCAAATATTTGTCAGTTAATTGAATGCAAGAATTTTTCAATACTTGCTAAACAAAATCTTATATATTGAAATTTCATGAACAAAAAGGTTATATATATTATATATAAGCTTTACACAATAATAATCTCATGGCTCAAACGGTTTTAGTTCTGAAACATAATAATATGGAAGGGTATATATATAGATATCCCAGTGGAGGGATGCTCCTTAAAAATCCAAGCATTAATTTTTTATGTTGTAGATCCTATGAGATATATGGCGTAATGTATATGGTGGCAACATTACAAATTCCATACACAAAAGAAGAGACAAAATCATAAATATATATTTATATTTATATATGGTGGAGAATTAATGGAGATATCGGTGGCTCAAATCACCCATCCATGGATGAAGTTGGTCTCACCACCCATACTTTTGGGGACTGAAGATCCTTCTGCCTGAACATACTGATGATGGTACCTGATGAATGCAACATTATTTTTAAATCAGAAAAGTATTTAATTCCCACTTATTAATTAGATTTCAATTGGTTAAACAAAGAATTAATTAACATGAAGGATTAAGCAGTTGTTTATATATGATGATGAAGCTAATTAGTGGATATTTACCCTATTTGTAAAACAGGTTCAGGATCACATTCCATAGGGTGGGCGGCGTGAGAAGGATGCAGAGCAAAGTTGCTATTCTCAGCTGCAGCAGCACCAGAAGTGCTCCATAATCCTTGGATAGTTTTCAGGCTTTGTCCTTCAGACTCCAGCTGAGACCAAACATATATAGAAACAGAGACAAAACATGCAAATTGGGTTATCAACATACAGATAATATTAATTGTCCAGTTAGTGTGTAAATATGAATGTTCAGTTGCAACCTTAATTTTCAGCTGTTTGTTAAGGTCTCCAAGCTGACGTTCCTGCCATAACATGAAACAAACAGATGTTAACTATAGTCCTGACTTCTGCAACCAAAACCAATCTTGCAAAACTAGTCTTTAAGCTTCCTAAAAGTCTACCTATATCATTTATTACAATTGACATAATTTTAACAAGGCAATCCGGCTAAGTAAATTTAGTTTTCAACTAGTTCACATTTTGCCTATATATAGGTTAGCCTGCCATGATGAGCTTTGGCATTTTTGCTCCCTTGTGTCAGTAAAATATCAAGGCTAAATGGAGAAATCTAGAGAATTAAATGCTAATTAAAGAGTAGTCGATGCATTTCTAATTACATGTATAACCATCAACCATTGGATTCATAGTATCTCAATTAGTATATAGAATTTGTTTAATTGGCTCGCATTTTATATGGTTATATATATATAAATTAATTGCTTAAGTACCTTTTTGCGGAGGTCTTCCATTTGTTCTATCATAATCTGTGTCTGCAGTTAAGAATAAAAAGGAAGCAGCATATATCATGCAGTTCTATACTTAAAAATGTTGAAAAATCAATATTTGTTTTCTTAGGAGGTATAAATATAAGAGATTGCGGAATTTCTTTTCAGACAGTGTTTCCAGATGATTCATTTGACAGTATTGTAAAGCAATAAAGAAGGTAGAAAAATTGTTCAAACTTAGAACTTCTTAGTTGAATTAAAGGGCCTAACCTTTCTCTGTCTAGCCAGTGCAAGAGCTCCTTCCAGCTGCTTCTCAAGACTTTGCAGCTCTTTCACATTCAATGGTCCAAGATCTTCTCCAAGCAAATGCCTTAAACATATATATAACGAAAATATTATAAATGAATTATGTAAGTCTCTAACTCTCTATGTTCAATCTTATAGGCCATTTTAACATATTTAAAACCACATAGAATGCAACTGGGCAATAATTTTTCGTTTTTGCTATATACTGATTTGAAGTTTGAACTCGGAATGACAAACCTTTGACTGCGTTGCAGTGCTTCATACTTTGACTTTAACTTGGTTACCTCCTGGTACCAACTCTGCATAGATAACCAAACACAACTTTATAAACAAACAAATTAACTAACATAGTCCAAGCTCTCACTCATATATATTTTCCAAAAGATGAGCAATTAAAGCATTTAGAATGAAGTACTCATGTTAAATATGTTGGAATTAGAACAAGGAAATTCTAAGGTATAAATTGCTAATAGTATACCATTGTGCCTAGGAAATATGAGATTAATTTAACAGCAAATTCATCATATACATAGCTATATAGTAATTTTCAAGATGAGGCATTTTTGTAATGAGATGGGAAGAGAAATTAGTCGATGATCAATTGAACAAATTAGATTATAGATGTCAATTACAATGTAAAATAAAGACTAAATTCAGTTTTAAGGGTTCATAATGTAATTGCTGGACCAAGCAACAAGTTTGTAACAGAAATTTTGGTGAGAAAAAAAAAAAAAACCTGTGTTTCACGTTCAAGGCTGTTGTCTTGAGGAGTAAAGCAGCAACGTTGGTATCGCTCAAGGGTCTTGGCAATACTGCATAAAGAAAAAGCACTACTAGTGAGTATAACACACAATATTGGTGAAAGCAACCAATCCTAAGCACTTGCATTTCTGAGTATAATCCAAATAAGTGCTTTTAATAGAAAATACAGTCATGGAAATTTTGATTATATCCTTAAAATATTAAAAATGCAATACACAATAATATGGTACTTAACTAACGTAATAATCTCTAATTAGCAATTAACCCTATGTAGCATATTATTTGGTTCATCATTTGATTTATCCAAAGCTTTCATATATAGAAGTTTCTCTATGTCCAGCCAGGTCATTAATTAATTTCCTCCATGGCTGAAAACCTCCACGGCTTGTGGGTGTCCTTTCTAGTCTTATTATTTATTTAATTTAATATTACTTGTTTGATTACCTATATGACGACGCCGTTTTCTACCCGGTCAGAAAAGCAATCCTAATTAAGGTTCAAACCTTCAGTACTGCAAACAGATATGGAAGAGAGCTACTGCAAACTTTAGGGCAAAATAAAGCTTATAACTTTTTACAGCATGCATTCAAACAGCTCTTCACTAAAGTTGGACAAAAGAGTTTGGGAAACTCATTGCAGATCAGTTTATATATATGGAATATAATTACTTATAAATTTCAGAAGAATTACCCGTTTACATAATATAATGTTTATATATGTATTAAAGCCAGAAAGAAGAAGTAGAACCATGGAAGTTTAAATGTAAATTCATAAAAAGCGTCCCACCATGTTTCTGATGGTAAGGCACGAGAGAGAGACGATGGATGAAAGCAAGAACTACTGAAATTTAAAGGACAAATGTGACAAAGCAAGAATTCGTACACAGACCTTGGATTAAGGCACAGACAGCCAAAAGGAAATTAGAAGAAAAGAAAAAGGAACAGCCAAAAATGTGATGTGACCCTCGGAGTCCAGAGAAAGAGATGAATGAGTGAAATTTTTGAAATTTTATCAGTAGAAACTACAAAGGGTGTTGCTTGATTTTGGCATCTCCTGAAACTAAAACCCCACACCATTAAATGTCATTGCTGATGGAAAAAGATGACAGGGGAAGCTTCATAAAACATTGATAAATCCAGAAGATCAAAGGGTTAAAAGACATGAAGACAAGAAATCAGTCTGATTCTTTATCAACTTTTCTCTGATTAGTGATGAAGGAAAGAGGAAAGAAAAAAGGAAAAGTGGGAAACCCTAGATCTTGCACAGGGGTCATAAGGCAAAAACCTAGTCCTTTGATTGGATTCTGAACAAAGTAATCATAATTTCATATATATTGGGGTTTTTGGTTTCAGCTTTCAAGTGAAACAAAAGAGCAGTCACCTTTCGTACTAGTATTCTGGTCAGTGAAAAACACTAACAAGCCCAAAGACTCAGAGAGAAGAGCCAGTTAAGGGAGAGAAAAGGAAGGTTTTTTTTTTTTCTTTATTTTTTGCAAAAGACGATGAAACGTGTCGATCTGTTATTGGGAAGAAGAAGCTAACAAATCAGGGTTTTTCCCATAACATGAATCCAAAAAGCTAAGGAAAAATCATGAGAAGCTGAGCCCCGGACCTCAAAGAACCATGAAAAAAAAAGTATATAGAAATTCCGGAGAGAGATGATCATATATATGTCAGATGTTTGTGAAATTATAGCATTCGTTGCAGAAAAGTTAATTAGAGATAAGAAATAGAGAGAGAGACAGAGAAAAAAAAAAAAAAAAGGGTCTTTCATGGAGTTTTGAGTGACAGAAACAAAATAGTTGCATACTCAATCACCAAAAATCATACGTAAATGACCCAGAAAAAGTCGAAAACAGAAATCAAAACAAAATAACGAGTATGATAAAGAGAAAGAACAGAATACTAACAAATTAGAAGGAACTTTAGCTTCTTTTTTTTTTTTTTCACTAAGCTTAAACTGTTTTGCTTGACTAAAGTTCCTTCTGAATAAATGCAAAAAAAAAAAAAAGAAGCTAAAAACTTGAAAAGGAGCAAGTCATATGAATTTGAATATGTTGATATAATAAAATACCTAGCGCTTCCAAACTCGTAGAGCTTGCCACGACTGGAGAAGACGATAAGGGCAACCTCAGCATCACAAAGCACAGAAAGCTCATAAGCTTTCTTGAGCAAACCATTTCTTCTCTTGGAGAAGGTGACTTGTCTGTTGATCTTGTTTTCAATCCTCTTCAGCTCAACTCTTCCTCTTCCCATGATATCTTTTTCTTTTTCTTCTTTTTTTGAACAATGAGCTGCTCCACAGGAATGACTCGAATTATCTGCAAGTAATTTCTGAGTTCTTGGGAGAGGTGGGGTTCTCGGTGTTATACAAAAATGGAGGGGGTGAAGAAAAGATAAAATGGGTAGTAAAATATTTTGCTTTTTGGTCTGAGAGAAGAGGAAGTTTCAAAAGGCTATATAAATAGATATATGCAGCAGGGAACTGGGAAGGCTCACTGGATCTTCTTTTGCAATAAAATGGAAACCCTTTAGCTTTTCTTTCTCTCTCTTTATTCTCTTTTCAGTTCTAATTTTTAGCAATCTCTCTTTCTCTCTCTATCTCTCTGTTTCTTGTACGCTCAGTTTGCCCTCAGTTATTTCCATGGTTAAGAGAATCCTTCCCGCTACGCGCCTTAACCAGCCCTGCCATACACGCCCTTCTCAGGATTTAGCTATTGAACTATTTTGACTTGTCAAAAAGTATGTTCATTAGTACAAACAAATATTTGTGTGGATCAATTTTGGTTGCATTTGCATGTATGTACTTGCATTTAATGTTGTAGACATAATTTTAAGTCAAAGATTTTAAAGAAAAATTAGGAATTCACCAACATGGATTTATTCATAAAGACCATCTTTTCTTGGTCTATAGTTGGATTCATGTCGCGAATATTATTATGTCAATATATATATAAAGATACTTTTTTAGATACATTAAATGGAGGGTTAGGAAATGAGTCTATTTAGAAGTCGGATGAATTATATGTAAAAAAAAAGTTGAATGAATTTTAATCTTTAATCATCATCATAATTAAAAGAGGAATTGAAGAATTTTTTTCTTAAAATATTTTTTTTTACTATTCTTAAAATATTTTTGATGATTATTAAAAAGTCAATGTTGAATTCCCCCCCTTCCTAAATAAAAATAAGAAACAAAAAGCAGATTATATTATGATGTTATTTAGGAGCAATGGAGCATGAATGAACCGTTTTTGTTTGGCAATGGACTATTCAGTCTAGGGGTGTCCAAAACCGATTCGGATCGAAAGAATCGACCATTTTTTCGGTTTTAGGTCATTTGGGTCGGTTCTCTCGATCCAATCGGTGTCTCGATCCAAAATCGACTTAAAATTCGGTTTCTCGGTCCTAAGGTTGATCTCAAATTTAGAGAACCAAACCGGACCGAGAAACCGAATAGCTATTTTTATATAATATATATTTAAAATATATTATATTATATATGTTTTTAACTTTTTATTATGTATAAATAAATAAAATTTAAAATATATATTATATATATTATAAATATATTTTATATAAATATATTTAAAATATATCATATATGTTTTTATTATATATAAATAAATAAAATTTAAAATATAGTTTAAATATACTTAGAGAATCAAACCGATTTGAGAACCCGAGGAACCGACCTAGTCGATTTCATATCGATTTCAAGTCTCCTCGAATCGGTTTTTGATTCCAAAAATAATCACTCGATTCTCTCGGTTCTAGAATAGAACCAACCCAAATCGATAGACACGCCTAATTCAACCCAAGCGAAGGTATTTTGGGCACGTAAAAAATTGGGAGGCCTAAGAGGAAAATGCTGATTTGCCCACCGTTTGACCGTCCACCAACCACTCCATATTGAGAAACAGACCGTACAATCTTCGATCAAGTATCAACTTTGGATTTCCAAATCGCAATTTCCTCAACTTTTACAACTTGGCAATGTCAAGAACATTTACGAATTAAACTGAAATTTTAACGTTTTTTCTTCAATTGAAAATTTCTATATGTGATATTAATATTATTGCATCCATTGTACAATTTACTTAAAAGAAAACAAATGTACAATTTACTAGTAGTTAAACTATAGTAGTATGGGACAAGACAAAATGGCAGTATAGAAGCAATAATTCTCCTTAAAAGAGTCATGTCATGTGGGGAATTGGGGTAGCTTTTGTTGTGAATTTTTGTAATTTTGTAAGTACATACAACGACTTTCGAAGGCAATATTTAATATTTTTCAGGTACCCAGTTAGGTTATATTTAATTTCATCATATGATGTGCGTATATATATGATAGATTTAGAAGATAATATATATTTATAAGCACAAGTAAGCATAAATTAAGGTGCAAATATTCATTTTTCTTCATAATGCAAACCATGGGCAAATATATATTGGAGAAAATGAAATTTTAGCATTTCAAGTTAGACAAATGAATTATGGGGTGCCCCGGTTGTTCTAATTTAGCATTGGTTATAAGCTTGCGATTTGAAATTTCCATGTCCACAAGCCATGATCGATCTCATTTTTGCTTGAAAACCTATCCTCATTTGTGTCCTTCCAATCATTATTTCATATTTTGCTGAAAATATCAAGCTAACGAATTAGACTTGGATAAACTTTCTTTCTCTTTTTCCTAGTTGTAAATCATAATGATTATGCATAGTATGATAGTACATATATAGGATAAATCAAAATTAGAGAAGATAAGCAACACAACATTCCTGCAACCCAATTGACATGTTTATGTCATTTTTTGCCTCTCCTTTTAGACGTCATGGGACAGTCACATCTAATAATTTCTGGATGAATATAGATGGTATATCATTAATAAATCTCATAAATTAAGGTAACTACGAGAGAGATACCATGTACCAGTTCTTATATTAATTTAATGTGGTAAATTCCTATCATTTTTCCTTTATCGGAAAATTAATTAATATGCTAAGAAAAACTTAAAAGATCATATAATAATTTGCCCATGTGGTTTATTTAATTAGTTTCCATATATCCCATCATCATCCTTCCAAATTTGATTCATCCCCACAAGTTTGCTGTTGCACTCTATGCTCTGAATGAATTTAAAAATGGAAGGTAGATATTTAAGGAAGTAGAGATAATGACAGACTGAAAAAACCCAGATTCCATTTTGTGTTGTACTATAGCTGTTAATTCAATTCTATTCCTTTGCCTCATCCTCCACCACGCCCCAAACCAAACCAAAAGCAAATTGCCATATAAAGTTGGACCTCCTTATTAGCTTTGCCATTTCAGATATTTCTTACAACAAATAGAACTTGTGGTCCAATTAACTTTGCTACTTCCTTTGCTTCTCCCAAATATCAATTTCCAAGTTATAAAAACAGGGTTTTAGAAAAACAGAACAACCTCTTTACGCAAAGCCTACAATGAAGTTTTTGATGGAGTTGTTGGGTCTAATTATAGAGATGCACCACTCTTCTCGTTTACTTTGGGTGGTTTTCAATTCTATAGTAACTGGCAAATGGCAATGCTAGAAATCTATCTGCTGTAAACAAGCTTCAAATGCATATATATATATATATATATATTTCACATTAATTAGTATTTTTTGTTGTTGCAATTGTGCATGTCAAAAATGCCTTTCCAAGTTTAAAATTAAAAGCTTCCTTATAAAACCAGTTTTGAGTGATTTGATTTGCAACAATTGTTGGAACTTAATTGGAAGGATAAATATACTGGCAAAATAAATTAGTTATAGCCCACTGCAATATTTTTTGATATAAAAGCATGATTTAAATGGCTTAATTAAGAAAGTGCAACTAGATAAAGCATGCCAAAAATGTAAAATGTATATTACTCATGATCTCTGCAAATTAAAGCAATAAAACAGAAAAACTTCCAAAAATTTATATAATAATAGGTTAATAACAAGAGCATTAAGCATATTTATTAAGCGTGCAAGAAACCAAAATGGTACTGGGCCTTAAACTTAAAATCGCTTTCGCAAATGGCTAAACGATAAAATTTGTCATCCAAAAATTTAGGTCCTTAATCAGCTTTAATTTAGGTTAATTCAATATTAGTACTTTTAATTAAAGGGATCAAAATTCTGAACATACATTTACTATTAAGTCCAATGCTCGATCGGCTGCTAATTTACATATGCATAATAATTTTATGCAACAATGCATCGAGTACAAACATCAAACATGGCCTTAATGAAGAAAATGACAGTTAATGATAATGGAACTTATGAGTGTGACCAGTGACTTAAAATTTTGATGCGAATCGTTGGATCAGGGTGAGCTGTTTTGATCACAAGAAAACGTATGGACTTAGCCCCTTTCCGTAGCCCTTCTTAAATTTTTTGAACGTAAATGCCAGAATTTTATTTATGCAGGGGAATGATTACAAATATTAATTGGTAAATAACCTTTTCAAACCCTTTGAGCATCCAATTTACACTCCGATTTTGCTAAATTATGTGCTAAAATTATGCCATTATGCTTTTATGCGGGATTCACCATTTTTGTTTCCCAAGAATTACAAATGTTTCTATTCAAATTAACACCAATACTTGAAAATTAATAAAAAAACAAACATAGCATATTAGCATTTTCCTTTTAGTGATTAAGACGAATTATATGTTTCAGAAAAATCAAATATTGTTTGGCCAAGTTTAGATCAAAGCCAATAACACAATACGTGTTTAAATCCACACCAATGGCTTAAATTTAATCCAAATTAAACTCTTCTCTCCTTCCTTTTATGCAATATATTTTTTCTTTATGGGGTGTCACAAGGTTGGACCAAAACTTGCTAAATTTTAACAGAATTGGCATGGCCATATACATTTAGCATTTTCCCATTATACTTACTAAATGAAACCTTAATAAAGAAACAACCTCCCATGAGACTATCACCACCATCTTACTAGAAAGAGGAGCAAATAGGAAAAGAGTTGAACAAAAGAAAAAGAAGGGGGTAAAGTCTAAAAAGTAGTAATAATTAGAGGATATATATATATATCTTGGATAAAATTTAATTTTTATTTCCTAATTTAGTGTGGGTCCAACTACCCTAGACAGTGACAAACCTAATTTCATCATATCCTTGGCCTTGGGACTCATATATGCAATTTGCAAAGAATAAGACGGTGATGGTGGTGGTTAGAACTTTACTATTTTTAGAAAGCATTGATAGTCGGGCAAAAGCTTCTTTAATTCAAAATTTCCATTTCTAGCCCATGGCATTGGGCATTGGCATTTGCATTGCCCATTGGCCCCTCCCTTCCCTTCACCATCAGTTGAGCTTTCAGGTCTTAGCAACTATGCATGCTTTGTCTCATCCTTTTGTGGTGAAGATGGAACAATCCAGTACACAGTGGAATAAGGACATTTGTTTGGGAATATTATCTTTCATTTCTATCTTTTTTTCCCAAAACTTAGTAGCACTAATTACCTTAAAAAGTTTCCTCTTATAATTTTCACTTAATTAGTTCCATAATTGTATCAATTATATGTATATAGATGAGACAAATAAGAACATAATATAACAATCATTTAGTCACATCAATTCTTAATTATAAGGTTGATTTAATCTCAAACCAAATTGACACGCTTGAGTTATTCTTTTTTAAAAATGGGAATTTGCAACCATGTTTGGCAATTTGCATCCTAATTGCCAATAGAATTCATTCAGCTATAAAATACAAACAATTAAATATGGGACAATTTATCCTGCAATTCATGTGGGGTGGGGTGGGGTTATATTTATGAGAGTGGGTTCAAGGGATATCTGAGTTATTTTGGACTGCTATATACCTTAATCTAATGATTTTGAAAACAGAACTCAAACTTCTGCAAAACTGCATATCCCTCTGCCACCCAAAGCTAGGCTCTATAGGGTGGCTCTCAGCCTTTTCTGTCAGTCAATATTTAGTGGGTTCGTTGAATTTCAACTTCAAACTGATGGTTTTCGGCTTTGGATCGAGAATCAGTCGGGTTCTGATTTTGGGTACGTATATCTACTAGCTAGGAAGGTGAGGGCTATGCCTTTGAACTTAAAAATGGAGAGCTAATAGAAGAAATGGCCTTAAAATCTTAAGTGGAAGAAATCATTTTTAACTAATAATAGTGTGGATAAATTGGCGTGTTACAAGTAAATCACATGGCTATAATTGCCATAGCCGTGGATATAAGTATTTTGAGAATATGGTTTAGTAAGAAATGGTTGATGGAGACATTTTGTGTGGTTTTTTTCTGGAATATAGAGGACTATTGGCATCACAATTTTAGTAAATGATTGAAGAAAGATAGTGGCATTTATCCACAAAAAACTCAACAAGCTCTTGGAATAGTGGAAGCTAATTTGTTACAGTGAAACTATGTTATATTTCGTTCAATTATTCAATCATTCTAATCCAAAGAAAGCTTGAATTGGAACTTCTAACCAGCTGTAGAATAAAATTGCAATTTGCAACCGACTTTTGGAATGGGCTAAGAAGAAGAACCACAGTCGGGCCATGGTGGACTTAAATCCAGTGGTTACGGCCCAAAAGCTTGTCCAAATGGGCCCAATATTATAAACCTCACAGATTTTAATTTTAGATTTAGATTTAGATTAGATGCTACAATCAGCTGAATAGTGAATATAGCTGAGGCTGAGGGATTGACTACAGCGGTAGTTAGTTTGAAGCTGCGATTCGAAACTTCTGGAGAGAGAAAGAAAGATGGCGGGAGCAGCAGAGGCACAAAAACGCCAGAGCGGGAGACCGCTCCCACAATCGGCGAGAGGTCCTCCTCCTCCGCCTCGCCCTCGATTTGAGCCTGTTGATCGCGAAAAGGTACTCCACTTCTCTCTTCCTCTTTCTTTTTTTCGGGTTTGCATATTCCTAAACATTTGAATTTCTAGGGTTTCAAAACACATAACCTACGCATTTTTTGGAATTTTCATGGTTATAAATCTGAAATTGAAAATTTTATGCTGTTTGTCGTTTGATTCTATTTAACTTTTCTTCATGACTGCTTTTAGTTTTATCGTTTGTGGTTCTAATTATGTTAACTATTAGTAATCTTATTCGTTTGGTTTATGATCTTTTAATTGTTTTTTTTCCCTTTTTTGTTTCTTTATCTTTGTAATGCAGACTTGTCCTCTACTGCTTCGAGTGTTCACTAAGGTATGCGAATTATCCGGAGCTTTTCACTTTACTTTCCTGGCTTAATGTAACAATTTTGTGTTCAAGCTGTTGTGTCCTTGTGATTGAATTGAGCCACGTAGTTTCGTTTTGCCATTATCTCTTCTGTCTTGAGTGTTACCTGTTAATCAACTCCAGTTTTGGTGCGGGCACTTGTGATGGTTAATTTTGGATTCACCCACGCCTTGGTAAACCTGCATTGCTTTTGAAGTTCTATGGTCGTGTATGTTATTTAAAGTTTTTGCCTAAGAACATTTTAACATTGCATGTACAAAGTAAACTAATGCGCATGGCACTTGGTGAAGCCTCTTCAAGTTGTTGGCCCTTTATATTTTTACTTTTTAGTAGCAAAACATTTTGGTTCATTTCTTTGTTGAGTAGTGAACGTTTATCTTTCTGGGAAGCTGAACAAGGCCCGTGTGTAAAGTATGTGGCATGAAATAGAGTTGCTCCGTAGATTTTTGTTATGCCTATACAAACTTCTTTGTTACATTCATGCATCACATGGGTGAATTTTGCATAGTTTCCAACTATTTGCTTAAGCTTTTCTGCCTATGTTGTGGATACTTACGAAGGGAAGGCCATAATAAGTTGTTTCAGATGTGTAAAATGAGTCCAGATGCTATGTTTGCTTGTTATAGAGGAAAAGTTTTTCAAGCTTATGACTCAATTACTGAAAAATCTGCAGATTGGGAGCCATCATTCGAGTGAAGATTTTGCAGTGAGAGGCAAGGAGCCCAAGGATGAGGTTCAGATTTATACATGGAAGGATGCTACACTTCGTGAGTTAACTGATCTGGTATGTCAAAGCGATTTGTTGTTTCATCTTTCTTGTTATTGACTTTTCCTCTGCAACATTCTCTTCTTTTCTGTCATAATCTTTGGGCTCTGTTGATTCTACCTCTTGTATAGGTCAAGGAGGTAGCTCCTGCAGCAAGGAGAAGAGATGCAAGACTGTCCTTTGCATTTGTATATCCAGACAAGAAAGGGCGTTTTGTGATGAGAGAGGTTAGTATTTTTCTCACTTCTTCACAACTTTGCTTTATTTGATAACCATGTAACTTAAAGCTGTTGCACTTTTGTTGCTGATCTTGGTTATATTCAGTTGCTTGGAGTTGTACCTATAAGGACATGTTAGGTTAATGCTTACCTTGGCTTTGCACAACATTGTGAGGCCAAATTTTTTGTCATAAGATGGTGCCTGATTTGTGTTACATGGTAAAATGCTTGATGGGATTGTATGGAATTTCTACTTAGGTTAATGCTTACTTTGGCTTTGCACAACATTGTGAGGCCAAATTTTTTGTCATAAGATGGTGCCCGATTTGTGTTACATGGTAAAATGCTTGATGGGATTGAATGGAATTTCTACATATATAGATGCCTTTATCAATATGGTTTACATTAATGCAGGTCTGGTTCTATGGATGATGCGTGATTGTTCCTTTAAGAAAGTTTGGATTCTGACCTATTTTTGTTGCTTCATCAGGTTGGGATGACCTTTTCTTATGGTAATGCAAGGCGAGTAGATGACATCAAGACCTTAGCTGAACTTAATTTTCAGGTAAGGCAGAATCGCACTTGTAGTGATATCAATCTCTTCCCAATGCTCAAGCTTTGTCATTAACTTTTTGTTTGATTTGTGTAGATTGGAGATTACTTGGATGTGGCTATTATGTGAGAGGAGCATTCTACTGTCTGAGCAGTTCACTATAATCGACTCGACTTGCACATGGGAAAGTTAGTGCAATGATTTCACTTGAATCTATGATGCAGGAAAGAAAATGATGCTAGTGTTGTATGATTGAAGCTTCTTAACTGTTCAGTCTAAACAAGTTTCTCAACTGTTAGAAAGGAACTGCTCTTTCTATAGGAATCTTTATGGTATCGTTCCGGTTGCTGTACTGGTTGTTGCTCCTATATTCAATAGTTGATTTCTGTAAAATAACTAATGTAGCATCAGATTTTTTGGGTAGTATGTTGAACTTTTTTGGGTAATTGAAAATTTGAAATGTCAAAATTTTTGCGAGTCTTTGAGCTTTAAGTGGTTGGGAAGTTTTTTCATACATGAATTTGTCTAAATTCATTATGGTTGTTGCCCTTGAGCTTTAGTTATTGAACAGGTCTGGTCAACTTAGCCCAACATGATCAATGATCATGCTTATTGCTTAATTCTTGGGCTGTTAGGTTCTCTTATATATATTAGAAAAAAGAGGAGCTTGATTATAATTTGATTTATTATTTATTCATTCATATTCATAGAATAACAGAGGGTGTGAGAGATTAAGGAAAGCGAACGGAATCCCCTGCTTGGATTATTCAGCAACAGTAAAGCAACAGGTGGGCCCAATCCTTAATAGGGCCAGACTGGCAATGAAAACGACATCGTCTGTGTCGGCTAAACGACATTATTGAAAGAAATAAGAAGAAAAACAACCCAAAAGGTAAAAATGGTACAACACAAATAGAAAACCTCCGTGATTGAAGATCGGAGTTCCTAATTTATTCGCCCATCTTTCTTTCTCTCTCTGACTCTCACAAAATTACCGCATTTTAATCCAAAATACTACCTGGAAATAAATTTTAATTTTGGTTAAGCCTTCTCTCTACAGCCACACTCTACTTCTACTCTCCCTGCATTTTCCCTTTATCCCTACGCAAACTCAATTAATAATAAAAAGCTTTTGATTTGATTAAGGCCTTATCTGATGCTTGCTTTCCTATGGATTTCTTCTACTACTAGCTTCGATACGCATCTGCTGCTCTCAATTTCACGAGATCTCCTCAATCTTAACTCGTACTTTTCTTTCCCTTTTCCACTTTTTGATTCTTTAATTTCTTCCTCATCTTTGCTTTTTCCCGTTTCTGAGTTTATCTTTTTTGTTGCTCTTAGGCTTTGATTGCCAATGGCGTTGAAGCGGGGACTATCCGGTGTGAGCGTCCACAGGAACAGAAGTTCTGGATCTCGATTGCCTATCCTTATACTCGTTTTCTTCTCAGTTCTCGCGCCACTCGTTTTCTTTGTCGGTCGAGGGCTTTATATTTCTGGTTCGCTTTTTCTTCATTCTTCTCCCACATATTAAAGTACTATTACTTGACAGATCTCGTTTTGCCTTTGATTTTGATATTCGTTTTGTTTTTGTATTTAAGAATATTAATTTCGAAAATGTTGTTTAATTAATTCGTTGCATCCTTTCGCTCTGATGAAAAGTGTCTTATTATAATTTAATTCAGTTCTGATCTTTATTTAGTGAATTGTTTACTTTTTGACATCTGGTTTGATCAGAAATTTTCGAAATTGAATGGTCTAACTTTCGTTAACGAAAACTGGTGCTTCTACTAAGTTTCGATTTTAACTGAAATTTGTTGCTCCACTTCACCTGATGTTGCATTGTAAATCTATAATTGAACCTGTTACCTAGAAGATGAAATCCAACTAATTTTCAATTTAGTTGAATTGCTTTATGAATCCTGAAGTTGAGATGTTATATTGTCCTTATTCAGTCTGGTTTCTTGCCCTGTCAATATTCCAGCATTTCGGTGTTTTCTACTTAGTTGCTTCTGATCTTTATTGATTCATATGCAGATCAAAATGATATTCAAGGTGCTTCCCGCAAACAGGTAAATTCTTTAAAACCTTTTCCATTTACATTGCTGCTTTTCTTATATGAAAGACTCTAGTGGCTTCATTTTGCTCCCTCTGTGTGGTCTTTAAATGGACAAATTTTGCAGAATGTTGATTGGAGGGAAAGGCTAGCATTGCAATCTATAAGAAACCTTATCACTAAAGAGGTAAATGCAAGTTGGAGAATATGCAGTATGAGTTAAATCATCTTTCTTATTATGACAGTTACTTGGTTTTACTTCTTAACTATATTCATCTTCTGATGCCTCAATTAAATACATTCTAGGTCATCGATGTTGTCACTACTAGCACAGCTGATATGGGGCCTTTAAGTCTTGATTCTTTCAGAAAAGGCAATTTGTCTGCATCGTGGAAAGTAATTGGGGTAGAGAGTTCCGTGGAGGATAATGCTTCTTCTGAGGTTAGGATAATTATGCTTTCCCTCATCAGTCACCCCCATTGTTTTCTATATTGTACAGTCATTTGCTGAAAAATTGTTCCCAATATTACTTGCTGATTGGGATTGTTGGATTCTACATGTTTGAAGTCAAACCAAAAGGCCACAGACTTGAAGCAAGATTCGCCTCAAGTAAAAGATGCAAAGATTCTAGATGGTAATGTCTTTCTCTTTTGAAATTATCTAAATAATGCTTTGTAGTATTTCTATTATGCTGACTGCCTTTTCCATGCAGATGATCATTCGCATGATGCTCCTGCTAGAACACTTCGAAGGGTCAGTATCATCTACTGATGCACTATGTTCTTTCCCATTATAACAAATTATATTACTAAAGAAGAATCGTACTTACCTTGCAGCAACTTAGAGAAAAAAGACGCGAGAAGCGGGCAGCTGAATTGGTGCAAAAGGATGTTGAAGCTACTGTGAAACTTGAAAACGCAGCCATTGAACGATCCAAAGCCGTGGACTCCGCAGTTCTGGGCAAATACAATATATGGAGGAAAGAAAATGAGAATGATAATCCTGATTCCACAGTGCGCTTGATGAGGGATCAAATTATAATGGCAAAGGTTTATATAAGTATCGCAAAGATGAAAAATAAGCCTGAGTTGCAAGAAGAACTACAGAATAAGCTCAAAGAGAGTCAGCATGCGTTAGGAGATTCGGCATCTGATGCTGATCTATCTCGCAGGTTATAGGATGTTGGATCTTTTAATCTCGTTGGCTATTTGTGTAGTCCATTTTTCTTCCTGTTTTTTTGCTCTAGGTTATTCTTGCAACCTTTTAATTTGTCTTCTGATGCTACTTTTTTCAGTGCTCATGAGAAAATTAAAGTTATGGGTCAAGTTCTGTCCAAAGCAAGAGAGCAATTGTATGATTGCAAGTTGGTCACTGGAAAGCTCAGAGCAATGCTTCAGACAGCAGAAGAACAAGTTAGGAGCTTGAAAAAACAGAGCACATTCCTCAGTCAATTAGCTGCCAAAACAATTCCCAATGCAATCCATTGCATGTCTATGCGTTTGACCATCGAATACTATCTGCTGCCCCCAGAGAAGAGAAGGTTTCCTAGAAGTGAGAATTTGGAAAATCCAAATCTCTATCATTATGCCCTCTTCTCTGATAATGTCTTGGCTGCATCAGTAGTTGTCAACTCAACCATTATGAATGCCAAGGTGAGATGAGTTGCTCTTGTTTTTTGGACTTACGGATTGGAACTTGAATTTTAGGAATTAAGGCTCTGCTGCAGTCTTGGGTCTGTTTGACTAATGTCTTCTTGGTGGTATTGCAGGATCCTTCAAAACATGTATTCCATCTTGTTACAGATAAACTTAATTTTGGAGCAATGAACATGTGGTTTCTGTTGAATCCCCCTGGCAAAGCCACCATTCATGTTGAAAATGTTGATGAATTCAAGTGGCTTAATTCATCCTATTGTCCTGTTTTAAGGCAACTTGAGACAGCTGCAATGAAAGAGTATTATTTCAAGGCAGATCATCCAACCACATCTGGAGCTTCAAATTTGAAGTATAGAAATCCAAAGTATCTCTCAATGCTTAACCATCTGCGGTTCTATCTGCCACAAGTCTACCCAAAGTTGGATAAAATCCTGTTTCTTGATGATGATATTGTTGTCCAGAAGGACTTGACTGGATTGTGGTCTGTGGATCTCCATGGAAAAGTGAATGGTGCTGTAGAAACCTGTGGTGAAAGCTTTCACCGTTTTGACAAGTATCTTAACTTTTCAAATCCTCATATTTCGAGAAACTTTGATCCTAATGCTTGTGGGTGGGCATATGGGATGAATATGTTTGATCTCAAGGAGTGGAAAAAGAAGGATATTACTGGCATATACCACAAGTGGCAAAACATGGTGAGTACATGCAAACACCAGATATCTAGTTTTTATGCATTATTTTCACTTCATACACAGTAGTCACCTTTACACATTCACACAGATAAATCATTTAGTTGTTGAGTGGTCTAATCTATATGTATTGTTTGGCATCCACCATATCATATTCTAGTGTACATAGTGTTATAACTAATCAACACTGTCAAATTTATGGTTTTAGCATTTAAGAAGCTAAAGGACAAACGCATTATCTTATTGATTTCTCTTTTGTTGCATTGTTTAAATGTTTATCAGAACGAAGATAGAGTGTTGTGGAAGCTTGGGACACTTCCTCCAGGGCTGATTACGTTTTATGGTCTGACACATCCACTTGAGAAGTCATGGCATGTACTTGGTCTTGGTTACAATCCAAGCATAGACAAGAGAGAAATTGAACGTGCAGCAGTTATCCACTATAACGGCAACATGAAACCATGGCTGGAATTGGCGATGACAAAATATCGATCATACTGGACAAAGTACATCAAGTATGATCATCCTTACCTTCGTAACTGCAACCTTAGTGAATGAACTTGATTAAGTGTGAACTTTTTGGCTTTTCGCTTTACTTAGTTCTCTCTATCCCACATTGTTTATTCTTCTTTGTAATTCATTAAATTCATTCCCTTGAGCACTCACCCATTGGAACGAGTTAACAAATTGTATGCCATGTTAACCTGTGAAGACACCTATGATTTTTTCTTTTCCCCACCCTTTCTCCATTTTGGAGATTTAAGTTGAAATTTAGACAGGATAGTGAACCCCGAGTCCACTGTATTTTTTTGAACAATGGCTCCTTTTTCAGGATATATAATATGTATGACTATGAATATTTATATATTATTAATTAATATTATCTTATAAAGACTTAAATTTCTGACTTTGTTTTGGTAAGCAGTTCTCTTCTCTTTGTTTATAATTTACCATGTCAACTTTTTCCCTGAAGAGCAGCAATCAATCTTGAAGAATTAAATAGGTTATGCTTCGGGCTTCTCATTGTCTTCCCTTCTGCTGCTATTGCTAGGTCTAGGTGATTGGTTAGTTCTCTGCTGAATGTCTGAACTGAAATTGATTTTTAGTTACTGAAGAAGAAGAATGACGTTAATGAACCACCAATTAGGTTTAAGTGAGAGAAATCTATGCCTGGTCGGTGGATCAATCTTGGAAAAAGCTCGAAAGATCATCAACTTGGGATGTTTGCCTCGAATCAATCACATGAGAAATACTACTATTAATATTCAAAGCCAGGGGGCCAGACCAGTGGGCAGTGGCCACACCAGTCATATAACACCAAAATATATCTTTTCTCCTTCAATTCCATATTAAATTACTAGTTACTAGTTAATATATCGAATCATCCTTAAGGGAAACCCTGGATCAGTGCCTTGAACTCCTCGGTGGAGTCATCGTCGATGGTTAGGATGCGATGTGATACCGTTATCTAAACGAAAATGACTTTTTTCCAGTGCACCCCCAACCCAACCCAGAAAGAAAAGTCAATCGAAAATCTTAAGCGGAAAGATATGATTCTAGAGAGAGTCAATTAGTTAGAGAATTATAATATAACTCAATTGCTCTGCTTCTGAGTAAAATAGGTTGATGCTTGGAACTGTAGGGGGTGGGGTTTTATCAAACTTTTTCTTTCTTGCTTTTTGCTGGAAATTGGAACATTGTGCTCTTTCTAAATATGTTATTGAACACATTTCTTTCCTACTTGGCTACTTGCTTTGTTTGGCAACTGGCCAACTAGGCTAAGACCTTTTTTTCCCTTTTTTCTCTTTCGGTTGGTCAATGCCACTAAATCTATCCAAATCATTCTTTCTTGATCCTTTTTCCTTTCCAGTTATTGAATAGAATGTTCATATATAGTAACTTACTTTTTCATACGTTATTTAATATAATATGAATTTTACCAAGTAATTCCAATCAAGTTGTGGACTTAGTTTGTTTCGTGAGAGAAACTGAAAAGGGAAAAACAGAGGAATTTCATTTAACTAATCCTTCATAGTGGAGCAAAACATCAAATCATTATCGCTTAATTTGCTTTCCTCTTTCTCGTTTTAGGTCAATTTTCTTGATCTTACCCAACATCCTAAGTAATGAAATGAACTTTGCCATAAGAATTAGGATATAGTAAAGTAGGTGTTAATATATATATCAGATCAAGAACAAACAAAAAGCATCGTACGGTATATAAAATGTTGGTCAAGAAAAAAGAAATTCCTTCGAAATGATGTTGAACCGATTAGATTCTAGAGAGCAATTACGTCACTTCTTGAAAAATTATCAATTGTTGAACTTGAACTGATTATTATATATCCCTTTTGAGTTTTGACGTACTCCAGCTTTTCTTGACAGATTCCCAACAACATCATGAAACTGCAAATCGTATCATTATCAACAATAATTCTTCTTTTTGTGGAACTGCAAGAACCGCACTTAGTTATGTTTCTTAAATTTGGATTCTTAAAAAGACAGGAATTGAGAGATATACATAATTCATGATTTAAGGATGCTTCACTTTTCTTAAGATTTGATGTCCTAGTTGCAGTCTTTTGTGTGCAGTTATGATTGTGCCTAATAGAACAATATTGTTCTCTACACCTTTTCAAATTCTTCTTACAATACCATTTTAGGAACCAAAAGCTTTTTTAAATCGGATCATAATAATAATCGGATTATGTGAAAAGGGGCCAAGATATATATATATATATATATATATATATATATATCTATATTAATTGACTCATTGACATTGCAAGATCATTGGTGATCTTAGATCACTTGGGTTTAGAGGGGTGAATCACCCTTCTGAGTGGGTGATCAGGGGGTAATCGGATCACCTCTCTTTAAAAAAAGATGTAACTAAACGGGGTGATCTGATATCATCATCCAAAATTACTAACAGGTGATCCCAACCAAACAGGGTGATCTAAGATCACCACCCAAGATCACCATAGGTGATCAAACCAAACGCATAAGATGCATGAAATGGTGGGACGAGAGTATATATCCCTTTCGGGTTCGGCTCATCAAAATGGCCTCCTCCACTATATGAATATAGTCAATAGCTCCTTTAGCAACCGTGAATCATAAAGAATCAAAGATTAATGGCAAAAATTTAAACCAGCTCTTAGATTTTCTATGTTGTTTCTCATTAAGTAATTCAACCTGGATGAGTTTGAAGTATGTGTACTTGAAATGGTACGTAAGGAAACCGGAAATTAATTTAACAAGAGGAAGTTAATGTAAGAAGCATTGAGGCCTTTACTTAATTATATTTGCATATATATATATGATATGATTCTTGGAGCACTAATGAAACTACTAACGAACTGGCCTCTCTTAACTAATTCCATAGTCCATAGACCCACCATGATAGAAAAATAAATGCCCATTTAGCTTTTTTTTGTCTCCCTTTTATTCCATTTTAATTACTCTAAAAAGACTGATAATAATAACTAAATATGCCAAACCCATTGCTTCTTTCTCCCCTGGCTAGTACTGAAATGTTCAAGCTAGTGTTTTATTATTTGGTTCTTGTTCTTGTTCCTGAACCCATTTGGCAAATGCATCAAGGGTTTGCATATCAGGACGGTACCGTTTCAGAGTGAAATCGCGCAGAGTGACCCAAGTAAAGTCAGGGTACATCCTCGGATTTTCAGAAGTAACTAAACTGGCTGGTGGTGTCACATGTTTGTCCACCTTGGGAGACAGAAAGAAGGCAAGAGATTTTCTCTCAGTTTGATTGTTCACCACCACTCTGTGCAAGCAACTCTTGTAAATGCCATTTGATAGAGCCTGAAACAAATTAACCATTCAAGATCTTACCATGAAGATTATTTCAATAATTACTATTACATGTTCGAGGGTTTAATGCCCAAATTCCCCCCTGAACTTGGAAAAAAAAGGACAATTTCCCGTTAAACTTTTTTTCTTGCCTGATTGCATCCCGACATTACAAAAAAAGGACAAATACCCACTGCGGTCAACAAAACCGTTATCTCATGCTTTTACTTTTGTAAGATAACGGTTGGTAGATAACGGTTTTTTGTTGACGGCAGGGGGCATATGTCCTTTTTTTTGTAACGTCAAGGTGCAATCAGGCAAGAAAAATAGTTCGGGGAAATTGTCCCTTTATGTGCAACTTTAGGTGGAATTTGGGCATTTAGCCCATTTTAAGTGTTTAAAAGATGTTATTACCATGAAGGTGTCGCCAATGTTGACAACTAAAGTTCCAGGGACGGGAGTAACAGAGTGCCAGTTTTCATCGGTAAGCACCTGAAGGCCGCCTACCAAGTCTTGATGGAGAATTGTCAAGGAATTAGGGTCGGAGTGAGGCCCTATCCCAAGAACCAAATCGGGATTTTTGCACGGCGGATAAAGATTCAATCTCAAGATGGAATCGTTTTCTTGGAAGAAGTCTCTGAAGAAGGCTTGGTCATCAAGTCCCAGACTTATCCCTATCAGCTCCATGATTCCAAGAGAAAGCTTGCCCATTCCTTCACAATACTCCTGGTAAATCCTCCTACCAAAATTACAAGGACGACGAAGCAAGGGATGGATTAGTTATAATCTTGTCGAAAATTCAAGGGAATGGAAAGAAAAAAAAGACCAAATATTCCAATCACGTGAGGTACTTTAATCAGACAATTATGATTATGGTTAATGCATGTCCAATTCTGCCCATTGTGTACAATTTTAACATAGATGAGACTAAGCAATGTACTAAATGTCTTCATAATAATTGGACACACTACAGTTAAAATTTGTCTTTAGTATTTGCAACTGGAGCCTCTAATGTTGACGTTAACATGACCCTTATTGGAGCTGTTATGAATATAGTATGAAAATTTGGAGGCTTATTAGCCTTTTTGCCCGTTAAAGTACTGAATTATAACATCAAAGACATTTTGCCTCCTGAACTTCAAATCCTGACAACTTGTCCCATTAATTTTCAAATTTAGGACAATTTGTCCCATGGACTTTTCAAATCGAGGACAATTTACCCTCCTGATGGGGTAAATTATCCTTTTTTTTTTTCAGGTACGGGGTAAATTATAGTTTAGGAGGCAACCCTTAGTCCCGTAGTTTAGGGGGCAAAAAGATTAATAAGCCGAAATTTGGAAATGGAGCACAAACATATAGTTATATATCTAGTGAAAATGGTAAGATTTTTACATACCCAAATTGTCTGAAATCTTCACCCATCTTGTTCACCAGATATTCTACCACGATATCTTGAACGTCAGGGCAATATCGAAAAGAGAGAGTCTCTTTCCATGGCATCTTGGAGGCATACCTGCCAACGTAACTATTCATATACCCATATTGTTCTCCTGCTTTCCTCTGCACCTTTTGTTTCTCAGAGAGTTGAAGGCCGAAGAACTTGTCCATGTACTCATGAGCGTTATCAGCAAGCCCTGAATCGATCCCATGGTTGGAAACCATAAAAAAGCCATGCTTTTTGCATGCCTCATTCACAAGCTCTGCCGCTTTCGAGACGGCGAGAGGGTCACCGGACGAGAGAACTGCCATGTCAATTATTGGAATCTTAAGTTCCGGGGCATCAAAGCATGGTTTCTCGTGGTCGGGCCATATGAACTGAGAGGGTATGTTGGATTCGGATCCAAGGACGGGTTGTTGGTCGTTCTTTGCTCCGGATGTTGGCAAAGAATTTGGCTTTTGATCAGACATTGATGGATTGTTTGAATAGCTGCCTGGCCGTTGCACCATTTTTTTTAACGTTTCTCGGTTTCTGTCTTTTGTTTTGTTGGTGTTGAGCAAATAGAGAGAAAGAGAGAGAGTTGCGAGTGTGAAGCAAATTAGAGTTGCCAAAGAAGAGTTTAAATAAGAGAAGCAGAGGAAGAAAGAGACTAAAATTAGATAAAACGCCAAACACCCTTATTTGGAAATGTCATATTTGGAATCCAATTACCTTTGATTTTTTTTGGTTAAAACCTTTAATTAATTTATTTAATAAATTATTATTTGATTGCTTTCTTTGTGCCAAAAAAAAAATTATTATTTGATCGATCGGCAGTGTAGTTTAACAGACTCTACGTGCGGGTCTACAAGGGTGATATGTGTCTCATTAGGGACTAGATTGAAATATTAAAAATTTAATTAATTCTGAGTTGGGGTAATTTGTCAAACTTTTAACCCGCTTGTAGAGTCGAAAAACTACGCTGACGATGTATCAAATAATTAATTCCTTCCTAATTGTAATTGGTTTTGTATCTCCGGGTGTTTTTTGAGCTTAAATTTTGATTTCTTTTCTTTAAATTGCTAGTATAAATTTTGGGTTATTTGTCAAAAGAAAGAATCAATTAGTTACCTTATATGGTTACAACTTACAAATAATTAAAAAGAAAGTTTTTTTTTTAGAAGCTTACCTTTTGAAAAATAATTAACTACAATTTTTGAGTAAATAATGACTTATTGTCCAAAAAAATGAAAAATAATGTTATTATTAGTGTAGGTTAATTGCTCATTATTCCCACCAAGTAGTGTTTTTTTTTTGGACAGCTAATTAGACAGAAAGGTTCTCATCCTTATCAGATTTTGAAATCCACCAACAATGTTAGTATCATTGGTCGACTCTGTATATCCTTTTTAAGTTTTTTTTAAGTGGACCTCTCTATGTTCTTAATTAGGTATATACTTATGTTTTCTGTGAACATATCCATAATATGGTATAACAGGTAAATGTCAAGTTCGTTTTACCATAAAATGCAAAAAAATCAAACCCTGACAACTCATATAATTTTGAAAGGATTTTATCTTTATTCTTAAGATTTTATACTAAATTAGGCTTAATTAATTAATTAAAAATGGATTTAAACATTTTTTTTGCTTGAGAAAAGAATCATTTTCATTTCTTGGTTTGGGATTACAAAACAAACGCACAGGAAGACTGCTACATGATTAGCACGTTACTGAAACGCTAATCTATGAGCCAACAAATAAACCCAATGAAATCTCATTACAATTCAAATAAATCTCTATGCTCATAAATAAACTATTTACCTACCAAATACGTAAATAAACAAATTACAAATAAACTCATATTCCGTGAGAGTTGAACCTAAGACCCCATGGTCTAGGTAGGCTGGAACTTAGAGTCCAATACTCTACCACCATGCCAAATGCCTGATGGCTAAACATTTTTTTGTTGAACAATACTTATACTCGTGAATTGTATTTAGTATTATATTATTGATCAAATCAACCAATGATTGCTCCCTAATCAGTGTACTTGTTCTCAAGACAATGGAACTCACGAATGAAGTGATCTATAGTTTTCAGCAATTGGAAGCCAACTTTTTGCGGAAGGGTGGCTGATCACAAGAATTCCTATTGTAGAAAAAAACAGCAGCTTTAATCACCCATTTCATTTCATATGATCAAAGAGACAGTCACAAATAGTATTAATTAATGGCCAAAATTGTTAGGTGATCATTAGATTTTTTATATTGAACATGTAAAAACGACATCACATTGTTTTGTTTCTTAATCATTTGTAAGCGCATAATAACAAAAGTGCCATTTAACCTTTCTCGAAGATTTTGATAATTTGAAAGACAGCTTACAGTAAATCATATATTATACAATTAATCTACTTGAATTATAAGGCTGTGAAATCTGATTTGTGAAATCTGATTGTTATATGTCAATCTTTATTTGAAGTGCATATCAACTTAGCTTCTGCATTAATCTTTCCTTGGGTTTACACTTTACAGTAAGAAAATTTATTGTTACTATTAATATTATCTTACTAGCTAGATATGATTGGGATACGCATCAAGATTTCAACGGTCCAAATAAAGATCCCACTTTTGATTTAATAAGATTCGTTTATTTTTTTTTAATCTCATCCGATATCCAGGGCTTTTGCCCTGACTAATCCGGATCCGACCCGCGTCGCACATCTGGTTATACTAGGTGAGTCTCCCAACAAGAACAGCTGCGTACGCAAGGTCTCTTAACTTTAATAAGTAACTCAAAACTTTTGCATGTATGCTTTGCAACATGAAACATGCATGTACTAATGATAGAACTAGTAAATTACAAATGACAAGTAGTCATACAAGACTTATAATTCCAAAATTATAATCACGTCAATCTTGTTGATTAATTATTGTTAAATAGCCATAGTCAATTCAATCAGACTTTAAACAAAAGAAAATTCTTTTAACATCTACATTTACCGACGATCTCTTTCAAATCAACTCAAAAAGTAAATAAATTACGTGGAAGAAATCATAGTTAGGGTTGAGATAACATATGGCTGGTGGTGTTAAATCCAAGAGAATCAATCTTACTTGAAGAATGGCAACAAAATATAAGCTTGCTAGTATTATATGGTTATTAATTAGAAAATCATTTAGTTCAATTTATGTGCCTCATTATCGGAGATAAATTAATTAAGGAAATAATTTTGCTGTTTAATTTTAGATTTTCTAGTTTATTTTTATCCTTGTATGTATAGAGCCAAAAAGAACACTATAGTTATTTAGTTCTAGATAAAACCATAGCGGCATTAATGTTTTCGTAGTCGCTGTGTTAAATTTCGGATGCAAAATCAAATAACATGGGCCATCCGTAAATCAACGATTTTTGGCCCAACTTAGCAAAGGTTATTAGGCTGATTACCATGGGTTTTTCTTAAAAACTCTAATCATCTCAATTTTCCGGAATTAATAATAGAGAGCTTTGCTTGACTTGTAAACAAAGGTTGTTTTGTTTATTCAAATACCCAAATTAAAGGACATTGGCTGAAGCTGAAATGCTTATAAAGAAAACTGGGTTTTTGAGCCATCAAATATACACACATATGATTTAATTATCCATCACCGGAGAAAGTAATGGTTTATTTGAAAAGAAAGCTTCCAAGTTGCCCACCGCCAGTTCAGAGGCAGCAATGAAGGATTCCGGTGTAAAAAACAACTCTATGCGGTGAAAGCACCACATTATCCAATTCAAACAGCTCTTTAGGAACATTGGGTTCGTTTTCAAACACATCTAAACCAGCTCCTCCAATTTCTCCATTCACTAAACATTCCACCATTTCTTTCTCGTTGATAATGGCTCCTCGTGCTATGTTCACAATGATTCCTTGCTTTCCTAATGCTAACATCACTTCTCTGTTAATCAAGTGCCGAGTTTCCGGTGTTAAACTGCAGCAAATGATGAGGGCGTCGCTGTCCCTTGCGAGTTCATAAACGTTGGAGTAGAAAGGGTATGGAACACAAGGTTTTTGCTTTCTTGAGTTGTACAAGACAGAGCAGCCGAAGGCCTCGAGTCTTTTGGCAAGTGATAAACCAAAGCCTCCGAGCCCAACAATTCCAACTCGCTTGCCTCCCAACTGATTTACAAGAACAAATATACATTAACAAGAATGTTTAAAAAAAAATTGGGATTTTGATTTAAATTAATGGGTGTGAGAATGTGGAATAGAACAAAGGGATTGAGTATATGAAACAGAGTTTCAACAGAATTATTCTTAAACCTTGGTTTGTTTTCAGTTTAGTTTGATCTTTACCATTTGAGTCATTTTGCATATATAAAACTCAAAACCCCTTAAAGTGGATAGTAATTTGCATATTAGAAATGCACTCACTACCTTACCTATATATATCATGGATTCTTCCTTATTATTGGACAATATAACATATTCAATCATCAAATTAATCAATGTTTCTGAATGCAAAAGAACTTTCCAGGAAAATATTTCTAAATGATAAATTAAACTGAAAGAAGAGGTGATGGATGACCTTGGAACCAAGAGGGTACTCTCCTTTCACTGACCAAAGACCTTGTCTAATGTAACGATCCCCAGCAGAAACCTTCCTAAGCACGTCAATCAACAACCCCACGGCAGCATCGGCTCCATCATCGGAAAACACATCCGCAAGGTTGGTCACGGCGATGCCAAGCCTCCTGCACTCCGTTAAGTCGATGTGATTGGTGCCTGCGCTGGCCGTCACGACCAGTTTCAACGAAGGCAGCATTCGAATGGTGTCACGGCTGATAGGGGAAGCGCCGGAGCAGAGGACGGCTCGGACAGAGCCTGCATATGTGGTCAAGAATTGATCCAGAGGAAGTGTTGACTCCCATGCTTTCAAGAATTGGAATTTGGTCGAGATGAATTTGTCCTCAAAAAGTGTGAAAACTGGTGGGGGTTTGATGATTAGGACTTGAGGGAGATGATTGCTTCCTTCTTGATGATGATGATCATGTTCCATTGATGGTTGAGTTCGTGAGTGAAAGTGTGAGACTCAAGTAAGAGTGAAGCTGAAATTAAATTCAGGACGTTAGGCAGAAAAAAAAAAAAAAACCAAGAACTAAAGATAGAAAGAGTAAAGTAATGAGAATTTTCTTTCTTTTGATGTTCACTATTTTCTAGCCCTTAGATTATATTCCAAATTGGTTTGTTTTTCTCTATTGGCATTTGGCAAAGGAAACAGGGGCAAAACCAAAATCCCATGGAGAAGCAGAAGCCATTGATTCCAATTTCCATGTAAGTTGGAAAAGTTGAAATGGTTAGCACTTAGCACTTGAAAATCATTGACCAAATGTGTGGCAAATATTGCAGCATTCAAGCACATTTGTTCTTTTTCGGCCAAAAAAAAAAAAAAAAAAAAACACATTTGTTCTTGGGCTTGGGTCCATATGACTGGAAAATCAAATGCGGACCAACTTGAATTGGTGAGGTTGCCAACTAACCCGGGCCCCAATCGGCCCAGATCTATTTCAAATCAATCGGCTATTGCTTCCCTTCCCTCCCCTGCATTTCAGTTTCAACTTTAACGATCATCATTCATCACCCTCTCTTTCTCTCTCTCTCTCTCCCAAAAACCCTAACGCCCGATTTATTGAGTTACGATTTACGAACCTCGAACAACGCTGCCGCCGCTGCATTTCGTTCAATATGACTCTCGTAATTCGCGAAGCGGCTTCGATTGCTATATTCTCGCGATGGCAAAGGATGAACAAGAAAAGGTAAGGATATTCTTTTCTTTTCTGTTTCTTTTCTGTTTTCTCTCTTGCGACAATTTCCTTTTTTGTTTTCATTCTAATTTTAGGGTTTGCAAGCATAATCATTCTCTTTTTGTTCTGGTTGTTTTAGGATCTTTCCTTTTCACTTTTTGATTCTTTAATTTCTTCTTCATCTCTGTTTTTTTTCCGTTTTCTGAGTTATTTTCTATGTTGCTCTTAGGCTTTGATGGCCAATGGCGTGGAAGCGGGGACAATCTGGAGTGAGCGTCCACAGGAAGTCAGGAACAGAATGGATCTCGATTGCCTATCCTGATACTCGTTTTCTTCTCAGTTCTCGCGCACCTCGTTTTCTTTGTCGGTCGAGGGTTTATATCTCTGGTTCGTTTTCTCTTCATTCTTCTCCCCACTTTTTGAAGTTTCACTACTTAACAAATTTCGTCTTGCCTTTTGATTTTGATATTTATTTTGTTTTTGCATTTAAGAATATTAATTTAGAAAATGTTTTATTAATTCGCTGCATCCTTTCACTCTCATGAAAAGTGCCTTATTATTATTTAATTCAATTCTGAGCTTTGTTTAGTGAATATTAACTTTTCTACATCTGATTTGATTAGACATTTTCAAACCCCAATGGTCTAACTTACGTCACCAGAACTATGTTTCTACTAATATTTAATTCTAAGTGGGAAAATATGGTGAGTCCATGCAAATGCTACATATCTTGTTTTTATGTCATTATTTTTGTTTTTTTTAGTGGGCTTAAGTTGTCCGACAATTTAGTTCCACCCTGTTTAGTGATCATGCTGGTACTTAAGATTTTGTAGTCGTATTGTTTATCTTCTGTTCTTTTGCCCAAGGGGATATAACCTCTGCTCTATGAATTTCAGATGGCATCTGTTGAAGATGATTATTTTGCTGGTCTTAAAGATGCTTGTTCTGATGTCAATGACAATAACTCTTAAGCTGAATTGGCTGATGGTGATACAACTTCATTTGGACATCAACTGGGAAGTAGGGCATACAACAAAAGAGTTCGCGGTATGTTTTCTTTGTTATCAAAAGTTGTTAATGCCTCATTGTCCAGAATATAGTAATCTGAGTTGTTTAGGGGGTTGACTTGTATGTGTGAAAGCTTAGGGAATTGAGAACTCTCTCTTTAAAGGGTTCTTATTTTGCTCTTTGAAACTGCCACTTAGGTCATACTTGTCTTATTGATTTCAACTTATAAGTATTGTGTCTCATCTCAATTGTGCTTTAAGACTCATTTGGTTTCTTTTTGCATTTCTGTGCAGATTTAGAATTGGTTCGATTACTGCAACCACAGATGTCTGCATATATCGCGTCATCTGTTTACATTTCTTCAGATGCTTTAGCTATGTCTATCCTTCCACACAGACACAACCAGAAAGGGAGACAAGAAGAGGGGAAACCGATGATGGCGTCTTTGAAACTCCAGAAGCGGCTTCTCAAGCGTTCTCAAGTGTGACTATGGCAAGGTCTGGCTCGACCCTAATGAAATCTATGAAATCTCCGTGGTCAACTCCAGTTGGTTCTTTCTCTCTCTGTTTTTTTCTCTCCTCCTTGTTCATTTCATTTCTAAATATAAATTTATATCTGTTAAATCATTTGGAATATAGATCGTTGTTGTTAGTGTTCATCTTTGATGGTTTGGGCCTTATTTCATTTCACTGGAAGGATAGGTCAGGAAATGATAACTTTGGAATTTGGATTTCTACCTACTCCTAAATACAGTAGCTAAGTAATCGATACCAATTCTTTGAAATAAGTTGAAGAGCTCTAGATTGCGTTTTACCATTTATTTGTGCAGATCAGTCTAATTCTTGTTCCAATGAATCTTTAGTTGAAAATTCATACATGTCTACACTCTGAAGTAGCTTCATACTTATTTTATTTAGCTTTAATTTAAGATTTTTCTTTGGTTCATTCTTTTGATGTGTCTGCTACTACTTTGATAATTGTTTGCAGGGCAGAACATCAGGAAACTGGTGAAGGATTTTTTTTTTTTAATCATCAGGAAGCCTACAAAGATTCACTCCTGTTCTCATGCATGCAGGATGGAGGAGGCCAAGAGAAAGGACTGACACTCTGACTATGGTATGATTACTGAACAATTCACTAGTATATATGCAATGATTGGATGCATTATTGGGTTCCCTTTTCCTCAAAGTCAACTGGCAATAACAATGTCGACTAATATTTTCAGGTTAGAGGAAGGTATCAGGAAGGCAAGGTTGCCAACTAAGATCCTCTGGATGAGGAGAATGTGTGTATTAAGCAAATGTATCATGACATGTATATGAAGGTTAAGTGTAATGTGTTCAAGACAAGCGTGTGTTGATGGAAAGCATCAACAAGTTCCAAAGATGAGAAGGCAAGAGAGAAGACACTTTGCAATTTTCCTTTTCAGAGATATGGTCCTCCACCATTGTGCCAAATTTGAGAATACCAGGGCTAAATGCACCCATCCTTTAATGCAGCAGGCTTTGTGTATCATCCTGGTGGCTGGGGCAAATCTCCTGTGAATGTGGTAAGTCTGCTAGAAGTCTTATGTATTATTTGTGTTCAAGTAAGCTTGAAGGAAATCTTCATATGAGATGACTTTTCAATATATCTCTTTCTGAATACCTTTGAATTGTTTTTTTTTTTTTAAATGAGTTTGGCGACTTTTGGTTTTTTTATTATCATTAATTTTTTGTACAATACATGTCAATTATTCGGTTGGTTTGGTCTTAAAATTTTCAAAACTAAAAACCGACTGAACAACCGAATATATAAACCGAATTTCTTGTAAAAAATCGAACTAACTGAACCGTTTAATCGAATTTTATCGGTTCCGTCGGTTTAATCGGTTGAAATCGATTAATGCTCACCCTTACTACATGGTTTGCTTGAATATTCCAAAACTTCTTTGTTGTTTGTGTTCAATTTGTAATATGCCTAAGCTTTTAGTTCTTTTAATAGAAAGATGCTGGTTTCATTGAATAAGGTTCAGGTTTCAATGTTTTCTTTTCTTACTTTTTAGACTCCATATTTCCTCGCATCTATAGTTTAATATGCTTGAATGGTTGCTTGACAATCTAAATGCATCATTATACTGTTATATACAGGCTCTCAAAACATAGTGGAAAAAATGATAGATTTGGGATCTAAATTTCTACTTACTCTTAAGTAATTGATATCAATACTGTGGAATAAGTTAAAGACCTCTGGATTACATTTTACCATTTATTTCTGCAAAACTTTGGTTGGGTCTTATTTTTGTTCCAATGAATCTTTTGTTATTCATCCATGTCTACACTCTGAATTAGCTTCATATATATATTTTTTATTTAGCTTTAAATTAAGATGTTAGTTTTTTTTGGGTTCATTCTTGTGATGTGTCAGTTAATAACAATGTCATCTAAACATTTTCCAGGTAAGATGAAGGCTACCAGGGAGGAAAGGTTGCCAACTAAGATCCTCTGGTTGAGGAGAATGCGTGTATTAAGGCGCCTGTTTCCTAAGTACATGGAACCAAAGAAGATTGACCAGCACATGTACGATGACTTGTTCATGAAGGTTAAGGGTAATGTGTTCAAGAACAAGCGTACCGTGTCTTGATGGAAAGCTTCAACAAGTCCGAAACTGAGAAGGCAAGAGAGAAGACACTTTCTGATCAGTTTGACTCCAAGCGTGCTAAGAACAAGGCAAAGCAGGGGGAGTAAGCAGGACGGAAGGGAGGAACGCCTTGCTCAGGTAATATAAACAACTGAACCGATGAACATAATGGTATTATAATGGGAAAATGAATCTTCAGTGTTGTCTGAATTTCCATGTGGTAGTCCTTTGCCTTTTTCTTTTCCTGTATATAATAATATATTGAATACTATGTGAAGTTCCATGTGAAGGCAATCTTTAGATCAGATGACTTTTCAGTGTATCAATTTCCTTTCGTTCCTTCCCTATTTTTTAATAATATGCTTTCTGAATTCCTTTTATTTTTTTTTCTATTTTCTTAAAATTTTGTGTTACTACATGGTTTCCTTGAATATGCCAAATCTTCTTTGTTTGTTTATGTTCAATTTTGTAATTTGCCTAAGCTTTAAGTTTTCTAAAAGAAAGATACTGGTTTGATTGAAAAAGGTTCAGGTTTCGGATATTGTTGTTGTTGTTGTTGTTGTTGTTGTTGTTTTTGTTTTTTTTGTTTATTTATTTTTTTTAACGCACTGGCTTTTGCATGTTTTTCAGGGCTGCTATGGTAACAAGGCCTAGAGAGTATCTTTACCTTGGTGGCATACTTTCATCTGGTGTGTCCATCGTTTTATGGTTGCATTTTGCGTCTGCTATCTTTGGTGGTTCCCCAGTTTGATGTGAGGATTGATGATTTAATATTTTCTGTGTTCCTCTCGTATTTGAAAAGCTGCAGCTAACATTCTTCTTCGCCTTTAACGTTTCTTACAGGTGTACTTTGAGGCTTTTAATTCTTGTGGGCTACATGGTAGTGGACACATAGGAGATCATTGAGAAGGCACACTTGGGTGACATGGACTATGTGAAGCATGCTTTGTACCTTTTCACTGATTTTGTTGCTGTATTTGTCCACATTCTGATTATCATGGTTAGTAAGCTTGAATCTTTGATAGACTTTCTTATATTCTGCAACTTTCTTTGTTTATTTGTCATGGTTAGTACGCTTTGTACCTTTTCACTGATTTTGTTGCTGTATTTGTCCACATTCTGATTATCATGGTTAGTAAGCTTGAATCTTTGATAGACTTTCTTATATTCTGCAACTTTCTTTGTTTATTTGTCATGGTTAGTACGCTTTGAACCTTTTCAATTCTGTTATCTTCATTTAATTTGTTTAAAGCTTTGATGAATGAAAGAAAAAATAGGAATTACTGGATAATTCTTGTCAGTTGGGATTTTTCTTTATTGTCAAATATTTTGTTGGGTCTTAGTCCAATTTTTGTTTCAATGAATCATTAATTGAATTCATTCATGTCTACACTCTGAAGTAGCTTCATTATTTTTTCATTTAGCTTTAAATCAAGATGTTAGTGTTTTTTTTTTTTTTTTTTTTCTCTCTTTCTTTTGGTCTTTCTTTTGGTTCATTCTCTTGATGTGTCTGCTAATACTTTGATAATTGTTTGCAGGGAAGAAGATCAGGAAACTGGTGAAGGATGGTTTTATCATCAGGAACTTAAAAGAGCATTAAAGCGGTGACTTCAGCGACTTGCTCTCATTCTTTGCTCGAATAGAGGACTGGTCACACTCAATAATGCTAGTTGACTTCTTCCCTTGATCGACAAGGGGGCCCTTTGGTATGGACGTACGCTCCTAGTTCAGATGCTTTCGCTTGGTTTTGAATGAAACCGTCTCTGTCTCAAATAGGGGGCCTAAATCGGAAAACCGGAAATCCGTAGATCTCCATCCAACATAACCATGGTAATTATTTACCTTATTCAGTTTCCGTTTTATTTGAGTGATTCTTCTGTTTCATAATTGAGTGGTTGATTTGTGTTTAAAATGCTAGTTTTGTATAATCAAAATACTAGCTTACTTATTATATAATTGTTTTGATTAGTCTTATCTTAAAAATTCAGGATATTGTTTGCATTTCAGCGTATCTATATGGCAAGGGGAGTACGTGGAAGGGCAGAAGGCTCGAGATGGGAGCTGCTACTTCAAACGAGGACAGTAAGGTTGTGCCTAGGGTGCATCAATAGGATCATACATTGCAATATCAATAGTGGTCATCTAGTCCATTTTTAATATGGTCATTTGCCTCATCTATTCCAAAGTTTAGTAGGGTCATCTGCATCATCTAGTCTGGTTTTACTAGGGCCATTTGCATCATCTATCTAGTTCGGTTTTAGTAGGGTCATTTACATCATATAGTTGATGTTCAGTAGGGCCATCTTTTAGTTACATTTTCAGTAGGGCTCATGTAGTTGCATATTCAGTAGGGCTCATATAGTTGCATATTCAGTAGGAGATATATAGTTGCATTTTCAGTAGGACTCATATAGTTTGCATTTTCAATAGGACTCATATAGTTGCATATTCAGTAGGGGGCATATAGTTGCATATTCAGTAGGGACCATATAGTTGCATATTCAGTAGGGCTCATGTAGTTGCATATTCAGTAGGGGCCATATAATTGCATATTCAGTAGGACTCATGTAGTTGCATATTCATTATGGGACTTATAGTTGCATATTCAGTAGGGGCCATATAGTCGCATATTCAGTAAGGCTCATATAGTTGCATATTCAGTAGGGCTCATGTAGATGCATATTCAATAGGATTGCATATTCAGTAGGGCCCATATAGTTGCATATTCAGTAAGGTTGCATATTCAGTAGGGCTCATATAGTCGCATATTCAGTAGGGACCATATAGTCGGTAGGGATCATGTAGTAGCATTCAATAGGGCTCATATAGTCGCATATCTAGTAGGGACCATATAGTCGGTAGGGATCATGTAGTAGCATTCAATAGGGCTCATATAGTCGCATATTCAGTTTGGGCCATATAGTCGCATATTCAGTAAGGCTCATTTAGTTGCATATTCAGTAGGGCTCATGTAGTTGCATATTCAGTAGAGCTCATGTAGTTGTATATTCAGTAGGGCTCATGTAGTTGCATATTCAGTAGGGCTCATGTAGTTGCATATTCAGTAGGGGCCATATAGTTGCATATTCAGTAGGGGACATATAGTTGCATATTCAGTAGCGAACATATATTTGCATATTCAGTAGGGTTCATATGTATAGTTGCATATTCAGTAGGGCTCATGTAGTTGCATATTCAGTAGGGGCCTTATAGTTGCATATTCAGTAGGGCTCATATAGTTGCGTATTCAGTAGGGCTCAAGTAGTTGCATATTAAGTAAGGCTCATGTAGTTGCATATTCAGTAGGGTTGCATATTCAGTAGGGCTCATATAGTTGCATATTCAGTAGGGCTCATGTAGTTGCATATTCAGTAAGGCTCATGTAGTTGCATATTCAGTAAGACTCATGTAGTTGCATATTCAGTAGGGCTCATGTAGTTGCATATTCAGTAGGACTCATATAGTCGCATATTAGGTAGGGCTAATATAGTCGCATATTAGGTAGGGCTCATATAGTCGCATTCAGTAGAGCTCATATAGTCGCATATTCAGTGTGGGTCATATAGTCGCATATTCAGTAAGGCTCGTTTAGTTGCATATTCAGTAGGGTCCATGTAGTTGTATATTCAGTAGAGCTCATGTAGTTACATATTCAATATGGCTCATATAGTTGCTTATTCAATAAGGCTCATGTAGTTGCATATATATTTGCTTATTCAATAGGGCTCATGTAGTTGCATATTCAGTAGGGCTCATGTAGTTGCATAATCAGTAGGGCTCATATAGTTGCATATTCAGTAGGGGCCATATAGTTGCATATTCAGTATGGGCCATATAGACGCATATTCAGCAAGACTCATATAGTTGCATATTCAGTTGGGCTCATGTAGTTGCATATTCAATATGGCTCATATAGTTGCATATTCAGTAGGGCTCATGTAGTTGCATATTTAGTAGGGCTCATGTAGTTGCATTTTCAGTAGGGGCCATATGGTTGCATATTCAGTAGGGCTCATATAGTCGCATATTCAATTGGGAACATATAGTTACCTATTCAGTAGCGCTTATGTAGTTGCATATTCAGTAGGGCTTATGTAGTTTCATATTCAGTTGGGAACATGCAGTTGCATATCTAGTAGCGCTCATATAGTTGCATATTCAGTAGGGGACATATAGTTCCAAATTCAGTAGGGCTCATGTAGTCGCATAATCAGTAGAGCTCATGTAGTCGCATATTCAGTAAGGCTCATGTAGTCGCATAGTAAGGCTCTTGTAGTTGCATATTCAGTAGGGCTCTTGTAGTCTCATTCAGTAGGGCTCATGTAGTCGCATTCAGTAGGCCTCATATAGTCGCATATTCAGTATGGCTCATTTTGTTGCATATTCAGTAGAGTTCATGTAGTTGCATATTCAGTAGGGCTCATATAGGTGCATATTCAGTAGGGCTCATGTAGTTGTAGGGGCCATATAAACGTATATTCATTAAGGCTCATATAGTTGCATATTCAGTAAGGCTCATATAGTTGCATATTCAGTAGGGGACATATAATTGCATATTCAATAGGGCCCATTTAGTTGCATATTCAATAGGCCCATATAGTTACATATTCAGTAGGGGACATGTTGGTATAATTTATTAGATGTGATGTATTAGGAAATTTTTTTCTTCGTTGTAAAATTGGTCTGTAATTATTATTTGTGACATTATATTTGAGACCAAGCCTTGTAAAGCAATTTGAAATAAGAGTAAATTAAATTAAATCTAATATAAGTTAAGAACGTAGTGAATAATTAGAAATCCTTTATTGAGGTAGTAAGCGATTGTTTTTGTTACATACAAGTTTAGGAATATAATAGGTCATCTCATTTTCAAAGTTAGGACAAATATTTCAAAAAATATCGCATACATTACTAATAAGGGTTGGTAAAAACTCAAACTTGGATTCATTCGAAGTCTAATCTTTATTGGCTTAGTTTCATAATCTGTTTATTTAAGGACATTTCGGTTTAAAAAAAAATCGTGATGGTTAGTACACGATTTAGGGTAAAAAATCACATGAAAAGGTTTTTTTTTTAATTTTTTTGAATATAGATATTTCAAGGAGTCTTTTTGCCAAAAATCATACAAAACTTAAACAGGGCTCTCAAAATGCATTCTTAGGCAAAAAACCGTGTATAAGATTTCGACTAAAAACTGATTTAAAATTTTTTTTCCTAAATTCTTTGCCAAAGTACCCAGAAAAAATATATAATTCAACGCCAAAAAGATTGTAAGGTTTTTCAACGCAAAAAATCATGCAAAATTGAGCCGGGGCTCCAGAACGCGTTTTTTAGCCAAAAACCGTGATGGTTAAAACACGATTTCGGCTAAAAACTAAACTGAAAAGGTTTTTCTTAATTTTTTGCCTACAATACTCTGAAAAATTATATAATTCAATGCCAAAAAGATTGACGCGCTTTTCACGCTTCTAATATCATTTTTCATTTTTTTCCGAATTAATTTCTAATTAAATCGAACAAGATTCAAATACTAGTAAAAATAAATCCTTATATCAAATGTGGCTGACAGTTGCTTCGATGAAAACAGATATTTGAAGGAGCCTTTGTGTCGAAAATCATGCAAAATTGAGTCGGGGCTCCAGAACGCGTTTTTAGCCAAAAACCGTGATGTTAGTACATGATTTCGGCTAAAAACTGACCCGAAAAGGTTTTTCTTAATTTTTTGCCACAATACTCCGAGAAAATATATAATTCAATGTCAAAAATATTGACGACCTTTTCACGATTCTAACATTTTTTTAATTTTTTTTCCGAACTAATTTCTAATTAAATCGAAACAAGATTCAAATACTCGTAAAAACAAATCCCTATATGCAATGTGGCTGACAGTTGGTTCGATGATTACAGATATTTGAAGGAGCCTTTGTGTCAAAAATCATGCAAAATTGAGCCGGGGCTCTAGAACGCGTTTTTAGCCAAAAACCGTGATGGTTAGTACATGATTTCGGCTAAAAACTGACCCGAAAAGGTTTTTCTTAATTTTTTGCCGTAATACTCCGAGAAAATATATAATTTATGTCAAAAATATTGACGGGCTTTTCACGATTCTAACATTTTTTTTTAATTTTTTTTCCGAACTAATTTCTAATTAAATCGAACAAGATTTAGAAACTAGTAAAAACAAATCCTTGTATCCAATGTGGCTGATATTTAGTTGGATGAATATAGATATTTGAAGGAGTCTTTGTGCCAAAATTCATGCAAATTTAAGTCGGGGTTCCAGAACGCGTGTTTTAGCCAAAAACCGTGATGGTTGGTATACGATTTCGGCTAAAAACGGACCCGAAAAGGTTTTTCTTAATTTTTTTCCACAATACTCAGAAAAAATATATAATTCAATGCCAAAAATATTTATGGGCTTTTCATGATTCTAACATCGTTTTTTCATTTTCTTTTTGATGGATTATACACGATTTCGTCTAAAAACTGCTCGATAAGTTTTTCTTAATTTTTTGCCACAATATCCAGAAAAAATATATAATTCAATGCTAAAAATATTGGCGGGCTTTTCACGATTCTAACATCGTTTTTTCAATTTTTTTCCAAATTAATTCTAAATAAATCGAAACAAGATTCAGATACTAGTAAAAACAAATCCTTATATCCAATATGACTGACATTTGGTTCGATGAATATAGATATTTAAAGGAGTCTTTATGTCAAAAAAACATGCAAAATTGAGCCGGTGCTTCGGAACGCATTTTTAGCCAAAAACCGTGATGGTTAGTACATGATTTCGGCTAAAAACTGACCCGAAAAGGTTTTCCTTAGTTTTTTTGCCACAATATCAGAAAAAATATATAATTTCTAATATCAACAAGGTTTTCACAAAAAATATATTAGAAGGTTTTTCTCAATTTTTTTGCCACAATACTAAAAAATATATATATAATTCAACGGCAAAAAGATTGACGTTTTTTCACGCGTCTAATTTTTCGAATTAATTTTTAATTAAATCGAAACAAGATTGAGATACTCAAAAAATAAATCCTTTTATCCAATATGACTGAAATTTAATTCGAATAATACAAATATTTCAAAGAGTCTTTGCGCCAAAATTCATGCAAAATTAAGTGAGAGCACCGAAACGCATTTTTAACCAAAAACCGTGATGGTTAGTATAAGATTTTGGCTAAAAACTGATCCGAAATTTTTTTTCCTCAATTCTTTGCCACAGTACCCAAATTAAATATATAATTCAACATCAAAAAGATTGAAGGGTTCTTCAAGCTTCTAATATCGTTTTCTCATTCTACTTAAATCGAAAAAAGATTCAGATGCTTGTAAAACCAAATCATTGAATCCAATGTGGCTTTGATTTGGTTCGATGAATATAGATATTTGGCCTAATGTCCAAATTAGGCCTAAAACTTTTCGAACTTGCTCAATTTGAATCTAAACCTTTAAACATAACCAAATTGAGTTTAAACGTTAGCAAATTGCTTCACATTGGCCCAATTTTGGATGGAAATTTAGAGTTGTAATAACGGTGTGTTCCAAATTTTCACCCAAAATAGGCCTAGTTTGATGCAATTTATTAATTTTTAAGCCCAATTTGTTCTTGTTTAAAATTTCCCAATTAGAATTTTTTTAATTCGGGATTTTATATAATAGTAAGATAAGATGGTACATAAATAATATTGCCGATAACAAATTCCTTGGAACAGATGTCAAACAATAGATCCAATAATCATTATTGCTTAAATTTCATTTACAAAAAAAATTTCCAATGCAACACTTTTATTGAAAATGCAAAAAATTGAATGAACCCAAATGGCCCCATTGCAAGGCTATGATAGGGCACAACATTAGAGCCCAATCTTACTAGGTTTCGATTATTGATTATTGGTTCTCTGAGACCAATTTGTGAAATAGCCTTAAGTTACCTATGCGACCAACGAGTTAGATCAAGAAATAAATGACTTGTCCTAACTTGAGCAGGTCTCAAGTTCGAGTCCTCGCTACACTGCTCCACCCGTTGGTAAACTCAACCACGAGTCCTCGCTACACTGCTCCACCCGTTGGTAAACTCAACCACTAAAATCAGGTGCATGATGTGAATTGAATGGATTGATCAGAGCAAACGTCGATCGAATCCAAAATAATCAGAGTTGGTAAAAAAAAAAAAAAAAAACCCTATGAATACGGTGGGGTTCTTAAAGATTTTTCACTCCCTAGGGCCTAATTCAGGATTAATTGTGATTATATTTTTAGACTTCTCAAGTCCCATCACTAACCAAACTCATTAGACCTTTTTGGACAATTTCGTTAAATATGGGTCATAGTCGGTCTTTATTGGTAAGGAAATTGCACTTCACAGTTGACTCAACTTTCTACTTCCCACGAAATGCTAACACGGCATCGACCTTTTTAGGGGACAAACAATTAACATTAAGATTCAACTATAAATGGGACTGGTTTCATTAAACAAATTGAGATCCTAGAATTAGCCTCGTGATCTCGTATTCTTTCACTAACAATTACAATCGTACTCGCTGAAGTGCAAATAAGGATAAAAATAGGCATCGTTCTCTCTCATTGGATAATGGACAATTCATTCTATAAGCTATGACAGAGCTAAACACATAAAGCAAACACATATATAATAATACGATAATTAGCCAAACACATAAATAAGCAAAACAATGCATTGTATCAGCCATGACAGAGCCATATCATGTATGATGTAGAGTTCATCAGACTCTTTATTGGTATTTTGAGTGCTTCATGCCAAGGTAACTTTATTTTTACAATAGTGATGCGTAAACACATTCCTTTACAAGGCTTAGCAAACCAGAATTACAACCAAATTCACATTTAACATAAGAATTTCCTAATACATAGCATCCACTAATAAATTACACAATACTAAATAGGAATGCCACATCACTATTATATCCATTAAATTACCTTGGAAACAACAATCAATTGGCTATAATATAAACAAACAATGCACTCCATGAGCATCTCAAAATACCAATATCATTGTATCTCCATTCATTCACAAACAACAAACAACAAACAATTTGGGGTAAATTATTGGAATGGAGATACGTCCAACAACTCAATCTTCTAAGAGAGTGAGTGAGGATTAGATCCATTAATTATAAAAGCCCAAGGGAAAACATGTATTCAAGAATCACAAAATTTATCACCAACATACATTAAACCCTAAATAATGAATAAACACGCAAAAACAGGATTCACATACATACATATAAAATCATACGTTAAGCAGATTATCAGCCACAAGCAATGGAATATTCACAAATAAAACGTTTTCTCGTAAAGACTGGAAATTTAAGAATATGATAAACTTACTTCATTTGCAGCTGCTGGCCACTTACTGTATCTTCAGCGTTTGTCACTACGATTGTTGTCTATGTTATCGAAGTACCC
>AWWV01010525.1:0-60142 GCA_001974805.1 Corchorus capsularis | reverse complement strand
AAAAAAAGAAAAAGAAAAGATTTTATCAGCCACATGCAATGGAATATTCACAAATAAAACATTTTATCATAAAGAATGGAAATTTAAGAATATGATAAACTTACTTCATTTGCAGCTGCTGGGCATTTGCTCTATCTTCCGCATCTGTCACTACCATTGTTGTCTATGTTGTCAAAGTACCCTCCATGTCTGCCTTGTATTTTCCGCATCTATCACACTATGCTAATTACTAAATTTTTAAGTAAATCTTTTAAGATGTTTGGAGGGGCAGCCCTCATGCGTCTCCCTAATTACTAAATCTTTTAAGATGTTTGGAGGGGCAGCCCTCATGCGTCTCCCTAATTACTAAGTCTTTTAAGATGTTTGGAGGGGCAGCCCTCATGCGTCTCCCTAATTACTAAGTCTTTTAAGATGTTTGGAGGGGCAGCCCTCAAGCGTCTCCCTAATTACCAAGTCTTTTAAGATGTTTGGAGGGGCAGCCCTCATGCGTCTCCCTAATTACTAAATCTTTTAAGATGTTTGGAGGGGCAGCCCTCATGCGTCTCCCTAATTACTAAATCTTTTAAACTTTTTAAATTATAACAGGCACATAACTTACTTGATAGATAGGAAGGTACTCGACAGACATGGACAGCGCTCGACAACATGAATGGTAAACGGCAGATAAATGGACTCCAAACCCCATTCAAAGTAGCAGCTTCCATTTTGAACATTCCACACTCTCATTTCCACAAGAACTACCTGGGAGAGAAAAAAAAAACGGGAAAGAAAGATTTTATCAGCCACATGCAATAGAATATTCAAAAATAAAACATTTTATTGTAAAGAACGGAAATTTAAGAATATGATAAACTTACTTCATTTGCAGCTGATGGCCATTTACTGTATCTTCCGCTTCCACGTCTGTCACTATGATTGTTGTCTATGTTGTCGAAGTACCCTCCATGTGTGCCTTGTATCAGCCACAAGCACTACCTGGGAAGAAAAAGAAAAAGAAAAGATTTTATCAGCCACATGCAATGGAATATTCACAAATAAAACAATTTATCGTAAAGAATGGAAATTTAAGAATATGATAAACTTACCTTATTTGCAGCTGCTGGAATATTCGTTTTACAATTTTCAAACTTTTTAAATTATAACAGGCACAGAACATACTTGATAGATAGGAAGGTACTCGAAAGACGGACTGCGCTTGACAACATGAATGGTAAACGGCAGATAAATGGACTCCAAACCCCATTCAAAGTAGCAGCTTCCATTTCGAACATTCCACACTCTCCTCATTGCCACAAGAACTACCTGGGAAAAATAAGAAAGAATAAGAGGAAGAAAGGAAAGGTGGAGAAGGAGGGGCTCATAACAAGAATATAAATTAACATTTTAAACGAGGCCAAGAAATCGAAATAACTATAAGTGTGACAAGTAGTTCACCTTCATCAACAGCACCAAGAGAGAGACAACAGCAACAGACAAAACTGCAAAACAGAAGAACATAATCAAGCAATCATCCAGAAGCCAAAACAAAATCAGCAACAAGCAGCAAATGGCAACACAATTCACAAGAAACAATCAAGACAACCATTCACAAACAAAATCACAGTGAATCCAGCACAAAAAGAAAACACATTCGATCACAGAAGAATAAATAAATGATTAGATGGCTTTAAAGCTCTGAATTTTGGGGAAGCTTTGGACGATCAAGACAGCGAAGAGGTGAAGGAGATCGAGGAGAGCTTTGACCCCACACTAACTATGTAAGATCCCATGCTCGAAGTCTGAGCGAAGCTTAATGCATGCGAAGAAATGCAACTGTAACTGTACATTGAGAGACGAGATGCAATATCTGCTCACATCTATGGCAGCAATAATTTGCACCGTTGCAAATCTGTATGCACCTGCAAGAAGTAATCAAAAGACCTCTTAAAGCACAAGTGAGATGAGATGCAATAATTTGACTTATGTATCTTTTTTTTTAATTAAAAGAAAAAAAAAGTAAAGAAACACATTGCATTTAACTCAGTCCACTTTTAAATTTTTAAAAGTAAAAAATGATTCACGAATTCCTTTTTATCTTTTGAGTAAAAAGAGCAAGCAAATGCTGGCTTACCATATATTGTATCTTTTCTTGCAAGATGATTAAGCAACAATAGATGGCTTTCATCCCCTTGAGTTTCTGAAAGCATTTGAAGTTCATATATTTCAGGAGACAAACTACCCATACTAAAGGTCCATCTTTTCTTTTCAAACACTGAAGTCTCTGATAAAACCTGTTAAAAAGGACATAGACAACAATTTAAAACATGTAGAATAACACAATACCTAATTTCTCTCTGGTATAACAATTAAAAAAAATAAAAGAAAGAAAACTCACTCTAATACCAAAAAACATCACATAGAAGAGAGAAGAATCAAGTAACAGTACCATACAAGAAAACACAAATAAATGATATAATATTGTTATAGTTCTTTCTTTGAATTATAGTGACTAATTGTGGAAGAGTTCTAAAATTGGAGTGCAGAAAAATGGGAATCAGGAAGAAGAAGGGCTCCATGAAATTGTGGTGACAAATAATCTATAACATTAAAAGGCATGAGAAGAAGAGCTCCATGAAAATCAAAGGTTTAACAGAAGCAAACTAAATGGCCACAAAAGGTGATAGGTTAGGGCCCTGATGATATTGTAAGTGTAAATATCACCTAGCTTTTGCTCATTAAACTGACTTCACCAAAATGTCTGATTATGAACTATCTAAGATAATAAGCACATACCGCCTGCATATCCCCATATTGATGCAAGTGAAAGGGCTTGGAAGGGCAAAACCATTCCTTTTTTAGGTCCACCTCCTGTTTCTGAACGAGTTTTTTACTTGCATGTTAAAACCTGCAATCATTCACAAAAGTTAAGCACTCAAAAAGATGCATATGTTGAAAGGTTCTGAAAAAAATTGAACAAATTTTATAACTCAAAACTAGAAAAAATGCTCCCATACCATCTGGTATTCTTCCTACAGAATGAGGACTTTTTGTCTTTTTATTTTCATCTTCATTGGTAACTACTGCTTTGGAATCACCTAGTGCTGAAAACCAATTAATCCACATAAGTGGCGAGTATATATCGACCTTTTCTTCAAATATAGTATTATAGAAGCAACAGCAGATTACCTTAACAAGTATGCTGGTAAATTGAGATGTACGTAGAGTTTCTTGAGTTTCATCCCCGGGTTTATGCTTGGGGATGCTTAAATTTAGAGCAGCTTGGTCAGAAGAGTTTCTTGAGTTTCAACCCGACATCTGTGGATACCCTCACTTGGATATTAAAAATCAAGTTCCACAACCTACAGAACCCATCAACAATGGTTAATAAGAAATTAGATGCATGTTAGAAAGGAAGGAGACAATTCAAGATGCAGAGACATTCAGGTCAAGACAGCTCTCTGCAAATGTTTTTGTATTCTACATATAGAAATGGCTTAGAGATGATCTAAAAGCTAGTATCCTGGAATCTTAAGCTAGCGTTAATTGACTAATATAGTAAAATAATATATGTATCACATGCAAATGTGCGTAGAATAGAAGCAACCATCAAATCCATCTTATGTAATTAATTTATAAGTTGGCTTAGTACATTCAGAATAAAAGCTTGTTCATAGCAGAGAGGTGGCTAGTATTGCAGCAACAGAGCTCGAGCTCAGTTCCTAGAACAATGTGCTGGGCGAGGACAGAGCCAAGCTCAATAGCCTTAACAATAACATTATAGTAGAAAACAACAGAAATTATTGTATTGCATGATATCAAACCTGGTCACTGAAACCTGCATTGCAAGACACAACAACACCACACCAGCTTCCAGCAGTTGCCATAGAGGTGACATAAAACCCGTCTCCACTGAAAAGGGAAAGATTTGCTCACTTTGCAAGACTGTTGAGATTATTAGGTGCCTGAAAAGATTATCATGATTCAGAATTCTTGCGCCATAAAAGCAAAAGGAAAGAAAACAAGTTGCTGGCAGGATCTTATATATCCTTTACAAGTATAATTTTTGATAAAAATTGCAATCTTGCCTCTGCGTACTCATTGAAGTGCAATCAAGACTCAAGTTGTATGTGAATATAAGTTTCCGCTAAGGTTGTAAAATGCATCGCTGAGAAAACAGGTTTTGCATCAAAATTTATCTTTCTATTCTACCAATACCAATAGTTGCTGCAGTTATGAAATTGCAAACTGCCATGTGAATGGGCCCCGTACAGATAAATTTAGTTATTAGCTATTTGAATTTCTCATTACAGCACAAGTCCTCAGCTGATATTATTGGTTTAAATTCCTAAGAGAAAAAAATAATAATAATTACAATAGTTGGTTTCTATCAACATGTTCATCATCATGCAAGAAATTCATGATTTGGAATCTAGTATGGCTAAGTATTTTGTGCATGGGTTGATTTAAGAACAGGTCGCATTAACAGGGATAAAGTATCCATGATGAACAAAAGACTCCACCAACAATTAACTCCTTATTACATCTTCACCCACCCATACCCATGTACAGAGCTTTTGAATTTATATATACTTTTTTGCATTAAAACCACAACTTTTTAGACAAATCAGAATATGATACTGACCTTTAAACATGACAACAAGGGAGCTCCCACAGGTAGAACCAGCAATAGAGCTAATGTAATAGCTCTTCTCCCACTGATCCATAATCCACTCCTGTATAATAGCAAGAATAAGTTATTTCTTAACATAGAAACGTTATTTACAACAACTGAAATGACTTGCAATAGGAGGTCACCTTACGTAAAAAGGACGGTGAAAGTTCATAAACTTGGCTTGTGAACCTGGTCCCAGCATCCATAAGTAGTGCCCAAAGACTGAAACATGATGCCACACAGCTTATAGGCAGACCATCTGCCATTCCTTTCTCCACATGTTGAGCCAAACTTGCATCAGCCACATTGTAATGGTACCTAATTGCATAATAACCAACAGTTAAAATTGAAATATGAAACAAAAAAGTCATTAGCATCAACAACTTTTGTCTTTATTATGGTCTACATAAAGATCATACTCCAAACAAAGTGAAACAAACAGGGGGCGAAAAAGATACACATATCTTCATCCAGATAATCACCAAAAATGTGCAGCATGTAGATTTTCACCACTAGGTAAAAAGTTCATATCACACCATATACCCAATAAATAAATGGAGAGTTAAGTTTCTACTTGGTAAGGTATTTGATTTGAAAGAAAAATCATGCATTTCAGAAATACAAAATCTTCCAAAACAAATTGGTTTTCTGTGTCCAAACATTTTGGGATTTTTACTTCTTTTTCCTTTCAGAAGCAAAAAGCACGTAACAACAACAACGAGAGCCTAAGTGACCGGGACCATATAGCGGTTTAATTAAATGGAAAAATGATTGTCACAGCCCTCTTCAGGTGATGCCCATTCAAATTAAATGGAAAAATGATTGTCACAGCCCTCTTCAGGTGATGCCCATTCAAATTAAATGGAAAAATGATTGTCACAGCCCTCTTCAGGTGATGCATAACACACCCCAAAGCTGTCCAATCCAACTACATACACAGCAGAAAATGCAACAGCTATTCAGGCAAAATGACAAAAGGGAAAAAGTTATCTCTTTTATCCTTAATTAAAACTTAAGAAAAATGCAATGAAAATAAGCTATCAAGTTAAAAACTACTCTAAGATACCTCTGCTTCATTGGAAGTCCTGCACTGTAGACTGAAATCCACTGTGTAGCAAGAACTCCAAGATGAACCTTCTTCTTGGGTGTCTTCTTCGTCAATGTTTAACCTACCTCGCTACTGGCCTACTTGATAAATGATCTACAATAATATTCATTCATTGTTATTAATCTATTGACAAAATTCATTCAGAAGATCTTAATATACTTGTATATACACACAAGTACCTTTTGAGCACCATCAGTGTTGATTGGTATTATAGCTGGATTTGTTCCAAGCATCAAATAAAGATATTAGCTTAGAGTAGTTGGGCTCCCCATCAAACTTCATATTCACCACAATCTCAAGAAATTGTTTTCGAGGTGGAGGGCAGAAGCAGCAGAGCATCTCAGGTGAAGTAGCCATTTTCTTTTTGCGGACTAAAAATGATTTCTTGTCACCCTGGAATTTGGAAAGTATAGGTATTAAAGAAAGTAGAAGAAAACAATGCAGAAGATGAATGATAATAAATGAAAAGTAATACAGGCAAATCTACTGTGAAAATTACATCAGCCATACCTGATAGCCCTGCCATGGCAATTGACCTCGATGAAGGAATATGAGTGCATATGCAAGAGACTCGAGATCAACACAGGTAGGCGGTTTTAAAACCTCTCAGCGACAAAGAAGAAAGATCAGGACAATTGTTCACTAAATCAACACAGGTAGGCGGTTTTAGGCTGTCGTCCCTCCCTGCATTGATTATAACACTTTAAGCAATTATTTTAGAGCATTTAAAATAGGCAAAGGCATACTCATGGAGAGACTCTGTACCTGTTTTGAAAGACTCAAAGAATAAACGCTCTATCAAGTGACAATTTATGCTCACTGATACCAAAGTTTGCCTCAGCTCAACATGACAGCATCAAGAGGGGGTGATCAGCCAATATTGAAGGTAGAACCGGGAAAAGCACAAGCTACTCTGCCAACACAGTTACCATCTATATAATTCTAGTCATAAAAAATGTGTATGAAGCTAAGTTCAGAACCATAAAATTCAATGATTCAGGCAACAAAAAAGTTCATACTTCAATAATAAGATTATAATGCTATGTTAATTACTCACTTCAATAAGCTCTTTATGAATATCTTTTTACCACTTTATTTATATGCAAATACAAACCAAAGTCTTAGAAAGTGTTTGTTTCTGACTAGTCCTTATCATCCAGTATTCTGAATGCTCTAGAAACGGCTGGGGGAGAGAAGAAAAGTGAGAACCAATTAAAAGAAAGGAAACTTACAGGCCAACGATTTCCAAATCAAGCAAAGAAGGGCAAGCTGCTAGTGCCACACAAGGGGAGGCATTCTCCATCCTTTCAATATTGTAAAGATGCAACCTCCTATAAAGAGTCCTGCCGATATGAAGAAGCAAATAAATATAACACAAAGGCTATTAAACGTATCAAATTGTAAACTACATGTTAATGCATTCAACCATACCCAGCAGCACCATTATCTCCACTCAATGGGTATAAGCAGGACCTCGTTAGACTAGACGATTCCTTTCCTTGCCCGGTCTTTATATCATTCCATTAAAAGCTAGATAATCTGAATTCCTGATTGTGTAAACCAATGGTTGACAAGAACCGGGAGATGCAGTTGAGTCTGGTACTATACCAAGCTTGAGAAATCTGAATAACAATGCAACAGATTGTAATCATGAATAAGCTTTAATATGGCAAACACAAGAACAAATCAAACTAATAATATCTCGAACAGATTTAAAGGAACTTGAAAAATAAACATTTCATTTACTAATTAATGTAAATTAAAGCATTTGGCTCAGCGTTTGTGCATGATCACTGTCCAAAGGAAAGATTCAATTCTCCCAAAAAATGAAAGAAAAAAGTTGCTACTAGTTAATAATTTTACTACAGAAGAGGCAGCCAAATGTGAAAATTGGCCAAGATCAGGCAATTATTAATAAAATTAAATGTGGCATTGTTGTAATAGCGAACGAAGAAAGGAAATCTTACTGGAGTGATCTTCCAGTTCGTTGGATCACAATCACGAAAGGGGCTTGTTTGGGAGAAAATGAAGAAATCGACGTTAGGGTTTGGAAGAGACAGAGAGAAAAGAGGGTAGCGAACGAAGAATGGAAATCTTACTGGAGTGGTTGGATCACGTCCGGAGAGAGAGAGGAGGGGGGGATTCTTTGGGAGAAAATCAAGAAATCGGACGTTAGGGTTTGGGAGAGAGAGAGAAAAGAGGGGATCGTGCCGCGAAATGGTCGATCGATTCGAATTCAGAGGAGGCCCCATTTGTAACCTAACGTAGTAAGGATCCGGTCTATATTACTTTAGCCTCGTGTAACAAGACGGAAAAGCCCTCCTTAAAAGGGAATAACCACAAAAAGACCATCCATTAGTTTACAATTACTGTCTGCATTTGCGAACAAGAACAGGAGCCTCAGCTGATCGACGATCCTGCCGTTTCTCTCAGGTAACAACCATCAACCGACAACACTCCTCCTTTTTACTCTAATTAACGATCTTGAACTTCGATTTGGATTTTTTTCTGATGTATTTTCGTTTTTTATCTGATCATTTTACTTTGCCTGGAACAGTTGTAAAAGGAGAGATTGAATCTATCAAGCGAGTAAATTAGGAAAATATGGGAGGAGGAGGAGAGCATGGGCATGGGCATGGACCGGAGGATTTCAGGAAGAAGGTGTGGAGCATGTCGGGAGGTCCATACTGCCGCCCTAAGCACTGGCGTCGCAACACTGCCATTGCCATGTTCGGCGTTGTTCTCATATGCATCCCCATCGCTATGAAGTCTGCTGAGCTCGAGGTTATTAAATTCCCCCCTTTTATTGCTTTATTACTGTTTTTAATTGCAATTATTAGAACGCCTATTAATCTAATTGTATGAATTTTGCTCAGTCTAGGTTTAGCCCTTTTGAAGATCTAAAATTGTTGATGCTAAGATTTCTATTGTGGGTTTGATCCATCAAAACGCAAAACTTTTACAATTTAATATTAGTTCTTGTGGGTACTTATCTTTCTAAGAAATGTAGATCATTTGGAATTAGATGGAAGGGTTTGGTGTGGTAAAGTTTACTCTTTTAAGTTTGAAGTAATGAAATGATGTGGCTTTAGTTTGTGCTGTTACATAATGTTGGTTGGTTGAAGCTGCAAATACTGGATATAAACAAATAGTAGTAAGTGTTTGATGGTCAAATACTATAACCCTTTTTGGACAGGCTATCTACTTGATCATTTATAAATTGAATAGAAAGTTAAAAAGGTGGATATTGTTCTCTTGCAAATTTTTCTTGTTTAGATATTGTTCATAATACAAAGTCTCATGCTTGTAAACCATCAATGCTTTGCAAAAATCTGGTTTTTCTAGTGGCTACTAGCCACAACTTGTTCCTGACCAATATGCCTAAGGTTCCACAGTTTACATAATAGTTTATCAGTTTCTTTTGTGATAAACTAGAATTAAGCTCCTCAATGGTATTTTATTCACTAAACTAGAGTTAGAAGGTTAGCTGTGTAACCTTCTAAGATAGTCAACGTATCACTCGCAAAATGGTGCCCTGTCATATATATATATCAAATAATTGAGGTCAATATCCACATTTTCATTGCTTTATAAGCATTGCTTGTCTCCTTAAGAAGCTCCCAGCTTTCAGCTGATCAAACTGATATTATGAGACAGATTGTTGCAATTCTAGTTCCCAAGTTATTCATGCTCAATCTTAGAAACTATCTTTATATGTTTTTATGTGTGTGTTTGACAAAAATGATTAACTTCTGGATGACTTCTTCAAAACCTGTACATCCAAAATTATCCTATATTATTATGATTTGCTTGGCTAAAAGATTGTAATTTCTTGCAGCAACGGCCTCATCATCCTGTTCGTCCAATTCCTTCACAGCTTTGGTGCAAGAATTTTGGAACCAAAGATTATAAATCTGTTGAATGAAGTACTGATGGCGGTTCAAACCGACCCATTTCTGAGTTTGGCAAACGTGTAATTTTGCTATTGCAGTGGATTTGGTAACATTTCCTATGATCTGTTTTGGAGACTCATTGACTGGCTTAGCTTTTTATATGATCAATAAGCTGTAACTGTTGCTTTAACTGTCAATCTTGAAACTATTAATTCAAGTTTCTATATCTTTTGTTAATTGAAGAGATAAATTGGTTGCTATTTGCACATGTCCATGGTTTCCTAAATGAGTATATGATTATGATTGAGGTTGAAAATAGTAGTTCACTAACACTACACAAGCAACTTGCCAAGGAGGCTGAAGCTTTTCATCCAAAAGGTAACATGCCATAAAATGATGGGTCATGTCATTTTGCAGTGTAACGGTGGAGGTGGGCTAAAGTGTCTCGGAAGGTTCCCCTGCTGAGGATGCTCTAACTTGTTAAGGGTTGGCATTAAGCCAACAGAAAAAGAAAAAGTGAACTCGTTTTCTACTCGCCGCAGCTTGAAAGTCGAAAGTAAAACAAGTTTTTTAGGGCAGCACGATGGGTTGGGATAACTTCTTTCGGATCGGATTCGCACCTAAAGGATCAAATTGCATTTGATTGGTGTTGGATTTGATCACGGTTTCAGCACATTATTTAAAGGAGATTTGGAGAAATGGAGCATTATATATGTTGATATATACTAAATTCTGACTATGATTCTAATTCCAGGGAAAGGGATTTTTTTTTTATTACCTTTGAAGCAAGGAATAAGAACCAATATTGCAGAAATGGAGAATGGTTCGATGTTCAAACCATCTGGTCACGTGTGTCTGCATTTAACAAATATATACACTGTTGTTTGTTCTTTATTTTGGTCTCAAAAAGCCACTTTAAGGTGATTGAACTGAACTCATGATCTTTATCGTCAAAGAAAAATCAGCTAGTACACGAAAAAAGGGTCAAAAGAGTGAACAAATTCTTTTTCACGGGATGCACCATATCCTAAACCTATGGGACAATAACATTCCAACATGAATGAAAAAAGTTCACTTCCAATGCAACTGCGTGGAATTTACATTGCTTGAAGTTGAACGTCGCATATTTGAACCTTTTTACTGTAAAAATATTTCTTGAGGGATCATGTTTTAGGTATTTATATATTCTATTTTGTACCATTTATATTTATTTTTACCATAAGATAAGAATTCTGTCATACCAGCATAAATATTTTTCAATTTACAATTGTCTGTAAGTCAAAATGGTGGGCGCTTAAATATAACACGTGGCAAGGATCGAGAGGCTAACTTCCCAACTTGAACTCGCTCCCAGTTAGAACCGTCCAAGCGCTGGGCCCATAAGATATATGCCATTATTAACCCAAACAAGATCTTCCCAAATATGCCCTCGTTGCCCGCGTCTTTCCCGGGCAGCCCACCACCGCACCTAACATAGCACATTCTCTCCTGCCCGCATATCATGGGCAGCTGTAAAAAACACTCTATTCTTTTATCAAGTCTTCAACTTCAACAGCTTCAACTGTTTTATACTTTCAGACATACATGATACACCCACAACCGTGGACCAAACAAAATCGTCAATAATAAAAGAATAAAAATAAAATTTTCAAATCAAAGATAAAACTTTTACTAATATAAATTGAACCAAACACACTCTTAAAGCAAAGCAACAAAATCATTGCTTTGTTTTCGTTGCGGCGACATGTTTAGACTGTACAGTCACTGAGAAAGAGGGGTAAATTAGTTTGAGTTTGTTTTGTTGCTTCCGATTTTTTATTTTTCTGGTGGTGGCTTCGGATCTTGAAAGCTAGGGCACGGAATGTGGAATCTGGCGCGATTTACAGCGTCGAGACTGAGCCGATCGAGGCGGTTGTTGTCGACGGCGATTCCTGGGCCTTGTATTGTTCATAAGCGCGGTGCTGATATCCTTCATGATCCTTGGTTCAATAAGGTTAGTACTTTGATGATTAATTTAATGTCGGTGTTCCAATTGACTTCACTATGATCTCTATATTTGCTGTTAAAGACTTTTTCTTGCGAAAACAAGTTTTCTTTGTGACTATGAAGTACACTCCGGAGAACATATTGTTAGTTAATTCTTAGCAAGATTCTGTTATTGCTGAAATTTGTTTTTTCTTATGCAATTGCTGCTTGTGTAGAATTTTCTTTGATTTTTCTGTTATATTTGATTATTTATCTACATTTGCTTCATATTTTTCTTTAAGTGCAGGATACTGGCTTTCCTTTGACAGAAAGAGATCGACTTGGGCTTCGTGGTCTCCTTCCGCCTCGTATAATATCATTTGAGCAGCAATATGATCGTTTCAGTAAGTTTGTTACCTATTCTTCTCACATGGTTACTATTTGCAGAACAATTTTTCTCTAGAAACTAGATATAGCAGAACTTTGTAAGTTTAAATTTTGAGTAAGTTTAGTAGTTGATATCATAGTATCTGTTCTGAAACAGGTTGTAAGTTTTAGTTTTTTTGTTTACTATATCCGTGTTGTGATGAATTTGCCTTTATTAGGAAATCAGTTCCTCTTTATAGATCTTGCTGTCATTAACAATAGCCTTAACTTTACTATGTTGTTTACCCGCCAGTGGAATCTTATCAATCATTGGAGAAAAATACTAAGGGCCAACCCGATAGTGTTGTTGCTTTAGCAAAATGGAGGATCTTAAATAGATTGCATGACAGGAATGAAACACTATACTACAGAGTAAGTTTATTGCTCCTTTGAGCTTGTATGGTGTTTACTCAATTCTTGAACCTCTGATGTTTTAAAGCTTTTCTGCTTTGCTTTTTACTCCAGGTGCTTATGGATAACATCAAAAATTTTGCTCCAATAATTTACACCCCCACTGTAGGACTAGTATGTCAAAATTACTCTGGGTTGTTTAGACGCCCACGTGGAATGTATTTCAGTGCAAAGGATAAAGGAGAGATGATGTCTATGATTTACAATTGGCCAGCTCAACAGGTAAGGTTCTGGATGTTTAACATCATCACAGACTGTTTGTGATATGCCTTTTGTTCCTTTCACACCTAGGCTAGTAAAGCAAATAATCAATTCCTACTTTCTGCAGCTATAAAGTTATTTTCATCTCTGCCCTGTTTGACAGGTTGATATGATAGTTCTGACTGATGGCAGCCGCATTCTTGGCCTTGGCGACCTTGGAGTTCAGGGTATTGGAATACCAATAGGAAAACTTGATATGTATGTTGCTGCTGCTGGTATCAACCCACAAAGGGTAAGAACTACTGCCTCTACTTCTCTTTTTGTCTCCTTCCTGTGTGTATATGAGCTCTACTATTTTTATGTTTTTCTTACCCGTGTCTGGTTATTGACTTTGTTTGACATCTGACCATCAGTTATGTGTCATATGCATGTGCCTTTATAATTGTGGTTGACGGATTGCATTTGGTTTATATCTTGCTTTTGAAGTTTGTTTTTGTGTTCTTATTGTATTTTTTATTTTTACTTAAATTCTTGCAATGGTCACTTTTGTGTTACAACTTTGATTATTCAACCAACATCTGTCTCTGACAGATACTCCCAGTTATGCTAGATGTTGGTACTAACAATCAAAAGCTACTTGAAGACCGGCTTTGTGAGTAAATGCATACTTATTTACTTTGTTCTTAAGACATTATTATATTTGCAGTGTGAATTATATGATATGCTTGCATATGACTTTGTTTTTGACAGGTTGTGAGAGTTATTTTGACATGTTCTTTTTGGCTTGACAGATTTAGGACTTAGACAACCTAGGCTGGAAGGGGAAGAATATCTATCAATTGTTGATGAATTCATGGAAGCAGTTTTCACACGTTGGCCTAAGGCTATTGTACAGGTTTATCTCTTTCAGAAGTGAGACTTTTGTGTGATGCTTGATTTATACCATGTTGATTATTTGATGGTTATGTCATTCAGTTTGAGGATTTTCAAATGAAGTGGGCCTTTGAAACTCTGGAACGCTATCGGAAAAGGTTTTGCATGTTTAATGATGACATACAGGTGAGCACTTGGTGCGGCAATTTGCTACTTTTATGGACTAGAGAAGCATCTGGTGTAATGCAGATTGTTATTGAATCATTATGTATGCCACCATTACTATTTCATTGTGCTTACTTTACTTGATGGCTTTCAGGGAACTGCTGGAGTTGCACTTGCTGGATTGTTAGGAACTGTAAGAGCACAAGGCCGATCATTGGCTGACTTCCCAAATCAAAAGATAGTTGTGGTGGGAGCTGGGAGGTACTTGACTAATTTATAGATAAGGGTGTTGCATTGCAGGCTTTCACTTTAAATTATTTTTGCGTTTTCATCATCATTCCCTGATATGCTTTATTTCCCATATCCATCTTTCTGTCTTCCAGTGCTGGGCTTGGTGTTCTTAGCATGTCTGTAAAAGCTGTTGCAAAAATGACAGGAAAGCCCGAAACAGCTGCGCACAACTTTTTCCTACTTGACAAAGATGTATGGTTTTATATTTCCGCTCTAGTACTCTTTATCTATTTGTGTCCAGCCTTTTCTGTCTTTTTGGTGGTTAAGGGTTGCATCATCGGGTAAATACTTAGTGTTCTTTTGTTTGTTGTTATTTAAGGGTCTAATCACTAAAGAGAGGAAGAATCTTGATCCAGCAGCAGCACCATTTGCAAAAGATCCAGGACAGATAGTGGGACTTAGCGAGGGAGCTTCTCTACTTGAAGTGGTATGCTCTATTTCTTTCTTTTTCTTTTTTTTTTGGGCCAAAGGTATGCTCTATTTCAGTATTGTCTTCTACTAGTTATATTGCATAATACTCCAAACCAAATTTCTTTCAGGTTAAGAAGGTGAAGCCCGATGTGCTCCTTGGTTTGTCTGGAGTTGGTGGTGTGTTCAACGAAGAGGTTGAAAATCTTTTCGTTTCCTGCTTAAGATATTTATGCTTATTTATTATGTTGAGTTCCTCTTACCATCGGCCCAAAAAAACAGGTTCTCAAGGCCATGCGTGAATCTGGTTCAAGTAAACCCGCTATTTTTGCGATGTCAAATCCCACCATGAATGGTTTGTTTTCGCTGCCTGTAATGCATCTGGATTTTTCCTCATGGAAGCTGGATATTTTGTTCTGATTCCATTTGCATTCTCATTCGACAGCTGAATGCACTGCTGCTGATGCTTTCAAACATGCTGGTGAAAATATAGTCTTTGCCAGTGGAAGCCCTTTTGAGAATGTCATTCTTGGTATCTGCTATTTTAATTGATATCCATTTTATTTGAAAGATTTGTCATCCTACAATTACATGCACCGGATGCTCTTTCCTTAATAAGGGAGCTTTTGCCGGTTAAGTTGTGGCTTATGATTCTGGTTTTTTCATTACATCTTAACAACGAGTTACTTGCTCACAGGTAATGGAAAAGTGGGCCATGTAAATCAAGCAAATAACATGTACCTGTTCCCCGGGTTGGTGTTATTTTCTTGCTCGTTCTTGTTGTCTGATTGACCATGCTTAGATCTTAATTCGATTTAAACATCGATCCTTTTCGTTCAGGATTGGTTTGGGAGCTTTGGTATCAGGTGCTCGTCATATAACCGATGGAATGTTGCAAGCTGCTGCAGAATGGTATGCGCGATTATCTAGTTACAATAACATGTGTGCAACTCACTTGAGCATTCACACCAGGTTTTCTGATATTAACATGATACAATCCTTGCAGCCTGGCATCTTATATGACTGACGAAGAAATCAAGAGCGGCGTCTTGTATCCATCCATCGATAGGTAAGTATTCTCTGCTCTCTCTGGCGACTGATCCTTTATCTTGACAGCGAAAAGTGAAAACTAAGTATTCTGTTCCCTTTCACATTCTCAAGCATAGCTTGTAAGAAACACTATTGACTATTGCCATTGGTGATCATTAGGAGGATGCATCATATGCATGGTTTTGGTTTGCCCCTGGTTATAGGATTACTCTTTGTTTAATGCTTTGATAACTCTTATTAAATTCATTCTGGTGCATTATACAGCATTCGACACATCACGGCAGAGGTTGGAGCCTCAGTCCTTCGGGCCGCTGTTGCTGAGGAACTAGCAGAAGGGCATGGAGATGTGGGTGCCAGAGAACTGGCTCACATGTCAAAAGTATGAAACCTAACTAAATACTCTATAAACAAATCAGGCTTCACATTATTTGCTTTTTGCCATCAGAAATGGGCTCTTTCTTGAAGCATAATATAATATTTTTGCATTTTCACTTATGGGTGCAGGAGGAGACGGTGGAGTACGTGTTACGAAATATGTGGTACCCCGTTTACAGCCCACTTGTTCATGAGAAGTAGTAGGCTTTACCATTTTATTCTTTCTCAGTTTGGTGGTGGACTGCGGCGGTGCGGCCTGCATTTCTGCATCCTTTTCTCTACGTTCCTTAATTAGACTCTAATACCATATTATTTTTTTTCCTCACTTAAAATTTTCAAAACCGTTAAAATCTTCATTTTGCCCATGATAACAATCTGTAATTCTTCTTCTTAATAAGATATGGCACCAAACGAGCCCTAACTCTTCCCTCTATGAGACTGAGTCCAAAAGATATTTTGCCATTGCTAGTTGCAACGTTGTCTTCTTCAATCAACTTTCTATGCACTTCCTATTTAATACGAGCATTACTTTTGACTTTGACGTTCCAACTTCCACTGAACGTTGATTAGTAAATGGGAGAAATTATTATGTGGGACGAACCCACCATGTCATTTATGGGATTAACCAACGATATTAAGACAACTCATCAATTTTCTAAAACCTTATCCTAATAATATCTCAAATTTGGAGACTTACCCTTTATAGAGGATTTATTTTAAAAGGGGTTAAACCTTGGACTAAAATCGTGCATAAATTTAAAGAGGTTATCTGACGTGGCAAGATTCCATTGGTTAATCCTATGGATGACGTGGTGGGTCCGTCCCACCTAATAATTTCTCGGTAAATGGGCTTTTTCTTCAAATGAGATAATCACAATCTCTTTCAAGTTGGGACCAACCCACGATTCTTGACCCACGAATTAAATTTTTTGACGTTTCAGTCTTTCAGAAGAAAGAAAGGGGATCAAACGACAATCCTAAATTGAGTGAATTCACCTAAGACTATGTTTACCTTCTCCTGTTACTGCACTGGGTTTTAACTTTTAAGCTATACACAATAAAGACTTAAATTGACAAAAAAAAAGTTTTAATGATGAAAATAAATTTTTAAAAAATATATTACTACTTTAATTGCTACTAGTACTAGTAAGTACTGCTAGTATGGTCATGGTGACCCCTCCATCCACGTCGTCTTCTGGAATTATTAATTGCTTTTCTTTTCTTTTTTTTGAGGAGGAATTGTTAATTGCTTTTAAGTAACCATTAAGTAGTAATTTATTTCTACGTTGACTGTTAGCTATACTTTCCTCTAAAACCCTGATTAAAGAAACTAATCCAACCCCGGTTCCTTGCCTCTCCCTATCATATTCAGTATTTTGGATTCGGGTTATTTCGTGAGGAATGGCTGAAGGTCAAGGTTCAACCTTTCTTGCAACCAAAAGGTTATTTTCATGATTAATTCTTCTTTGACATTTCTCTGTCCTATTCTTTAACCTCCTTGTTCCCCTGTCTCTTTAGGCATGCAGTTGTAACAGGAGCAAACAAGGGAATTGGCTTTGAGTTATGCAGGAACCTGGTATCAAAAGGGATAACGGTAGTTTTAACTTCTAGAGATGAGACCAAGGGACTTGAAGCTGCTTCGAAACTGAAAGATTCTGGTCTGTCTGATCTTGTAGTTTTTCATCAACTTGATGTCACCGATCCGTGCAGTATTGCTTCCCTTGCAGATTTTGTCAAAGCTAAATTCGGGAAGCTTGATATCTTGGTATATACCATTAATTGCTGATCCTAAAAATATCAATCGAAATAAGTTTCCGGGATTGATCAGTTAAAACCAATCTTCAGGTTAATAATGCTGGGATTTTTGGAGCTATTTTAGATCCTCATGCTTTTGCCAAAGCAACTGAACTTGCTGGTTACTTTGTAAGTACTTTCTGGCATTTTCTGTTAATAGTAATGTAATATTGCTCTTTTTTAAGCAGATTATTTCTTTAATTAAAATTCATCTTTTTGTGACGCAGCCAAGTGAAGAGCATGCCGATAAGTATGAATTTGCAACTCAAACTTTGGAGTTGGCAGAAGAATGCCTGAAGACTAATTACTATGGTGCAAGAAGAATGGTTGAAGCATTTATTCCCCTCCTTCAATTGTCTGACTCACCCAGAATCGTCAATGTTTCCTCAATTATGGGGTTATTGAGGGTACTAATTACTAATTAATGCATTGAAAGAAACTTGCAAATCCATTCATTTTCTCTGAATTATTTGCTCATTCTTTGTTTTAGCATATACCCAATGAATGGGCCAAGCAAGTATTAAGCGATGTTGAGAGTCTAACAGAGGATCGAGTGGATGAAGTTTTGGCAAAATTTCTTAAAGATTTCAAAGAGGGATCGTTAAAAGATAAAGGCTGGCCTACTTATTTCTCTGCCTACACACTCTCTAAAGCGGCAATGAATGCTTACACAAGAATTCTAGCGAAGAAATACCCAAGTTTTCTTGTAAATTCGCTGGGGCCGGGCTTTGTGAAAACTGATATAACTTGCAATATTGGGGTCCTAACTGCTGCTGAAGGAGCTGAAAATGTTGCGAGACTAGCACTGCTCTCAAATGATGGGCCTTCTGGCTTTTTTTTCCTTAGGAAGGAAGTCTCGTGTTTTTGACAAATGTTACCATTTTCCAATCTTATAAGGCAGAAGATAAATTTTCCAGCTTAAAAGAATGTGTAAAATAAATTGTACCAACTCTGAAATAAAAAGGACTTTTTTCTTAGTTTTAATAGTATTTTTTTTTTTGACAAGGCTATGGGTACTACCCTTAAACACACTATTCTTGCACACTATCATTTATATTATAACCGTTGGATGTGACTTTGATTTAAATAACAACTGTTGGATATAGGTAGTGTAGCAAATTAGTATGCTCAAGAGTAGTGCAAATAACTTTACCGATTTTTTTAACCAGAAAAATTGGATTATTCGTGGATGGCTTGGGCAAAACATTATTCCATTTTTTTCTTGAGTTTCTCTTTACTACAATTTCCTGGAAATAGAACCTTGGAATTTGGAAATATCAAATATCGACAGGAAAAAGATACGAAACTTTTCAAATAGGGCATAATAGAAAGGTCAAAATTAAGCGTTGACAAATTATTTTAATTTGAGTTTGGTGACTAGTAATCTTAGCCCCAAACCATCTAAATTACTCATCCATAAGTAAAATTTTTTTTTTGGTGAAATCCATAAGTAAAATTGAAGAAATAATATAAGAATTCTAGATTTTTTTTGATGAAAAATTCTAGATTAATCTAGCTGGACTCTTTTTTAAGATTTGATTTGAATGCCCTTATGCCCCATTAGTCATCACCTCTTCAAAAAGGGATATTTTGTTTCTTTTTTCTTTTTTTTACACTTTGCATCAAAATGGATGGAACCCTAATGGCTCTATTACTCACGAAATGGATAAATTTTAAAAAACAAAATTCTTATGTGATTAATAAAATTCATATTTTCTTACAATTTCTTTTTTTTTCCTTCTTTTCTTAAAAAAATTTATCATGTTTTGGGCCCACATTAGGCTGGCCTGGCATTGCACATCAGCAATCTAATGGCTGTTACTAACCTCCGTTCATTTGGGACAAATTATCCTAAATAAATTTAAAAGCTAAGGGGGCAAAGTATCCTTGAATAGGTAAGGAAACAAGAGAGCATTTCTATCCGCATTCAAACCCTTTTTTGTAAAGCTTAAGGTATAGCTTAATCCCTTTGTACCACATTTATAACTCTTACTCCTTGTTCCATCTTAGGCGTACAAATATAAGAGATATTTAGGTGTATTTTTTAATTGTTTGGAGATATATAATAGCAGAATAACATGCGTTCGTAGTCGTACGGAGACATCAATGCTTTTTCACGTTCATCTAAGGCCTAAGGGTTTGAACCCTCTTTACTTTTTATAGATAAGGTTTTCGCTGTCTCGCTTTCGCACTCGCACTCGTCACCGAACAACGAATAAGAAGAATGGCGGAAGCATGTGAATTTCTAGCAACAAGAAGGTAATTAATAAATGCTTTCTTAACTACACGACTTAGCAATCAGCATATATACTTTCATTTTTTTACTTTCTGGTTTGAGTATTCTTTCAGGATAGCAGTAGTTACAGGAGGAAACAAGGGAATTGGATTGGAAATATGTAGGCAGTTGGCTTCAAAAGGAGTAAAGGTGGTGTTAACTGCTAGAGACGAGAGGAGAGGACTTGAAGCTGTTGAGAAGCTGATCAAGGAATCTGATGTTTCTGGTTTTTCTGATAATATAGTTTTCCACCGGCTTGATGTTACTGACCCTGTTAGCATTGCTTCCCTTGCTGCTTACATCAAGACCCATTTTGGAAAGCTCGATATCTTGGTGACTCCTATAGCTTCTTAGTTCTTTTTCCTTGAATCATAACAAATATACTACTATACTTGTTTAACATGATGGAATCTCTTGTGTAGGTCAATAATGCAGCAATTCTCGGAATCACTGTGAATTATGATCATTTATCTAAAGCTATTGAGCAACTTGGTAATTGGGTAAGTTTATTATATTACCTCTGTTTTGAGCTCTTTAATTTTTTGGAGTTTTGAGTCTGCAGTATGGTATTAAAGTGTTAGAATGATTTGTCATAGAATCAAAGAAGAACAAACTATCTGAAATTTTGAAGTGCTAACATTGTTTAAGACTGATGAAGAAAAACCAATGAGTAGGATTATGCCTCAAATTCAATTAATTGGTATTTGATTCATGCCTTTGATGCCAAAAACAGAGCTCTACATGCAGAAGTTCTTGTGATCTGCTTAGTCAAATGAGTTCTTAAAAAAAGTAAAAATATTTCTGGATGCAGCCGTTTGAAGATCAAGTTTGGAATGAGATTATAATTGCACAAACTTATGAGCTAGCGGAAGAATGCCTACAAACGAACTATTATGGAATGAAAAGAATGATAGAGGCGCTTGCTCCTTTTCTCCAGCAATCTGATTCTGCAAGGATTGTAAACGTTAGCAGTGGACTCGGATCATTGAAGGTAATTTTTTTTTTTTTTTGGATAAAGATCATTGAAGGTAATGCCTTCAAGTATGAATTTCAATATGGATAAAGCACATCACAGACATCTCATTATCATTATGACTCTGCTCTGTCCTGTTTCATCACTCTTTTTTTCCAGATTATATATGCTTATCAGTTTTCTGTTGTGTCTCTTTTTCATTACTGGTTCAGCTTATATCCAATGAATGGGCCAAAGGGGTGTTAAGTGATATTGATAACCTCACAGAAGAGAGAATTGAAGAGGTTTTCAACGAGTTTCTTAAAGATATCAAAGAGGGAGGGTTGAAAACTAAAGGGTGGCCAACTTATATAGGAGCAACTGCTTATTCCGTGTCCAAAGCAGCCATGAACGCCTACACGAGACTACTCGCAAAGAAGAATCCAGGTTTCTGCGTCACTTGCGTTGCACCAGGCTTTGTGAAAACGGATATAACAGGCAATAACGGTATGTTAACTGCGGCGGAAGGAGCAGAGAATGTGGTGAGAGTGGCTTTGCTACCCAATGCGGAGTCTTCAGGCCTTTTCTTCAATTGCAAGGAAATTTCAGATTTTTGAAGGAAATGATTTATTACAACTTTGGCGAGGATGATAATTGGTGACAATAACTTTACTCATGCGTGCCACCGGTCGACGCTGTGTTTCCTGCATTCTGTATACATATTTCAAATTGGGGTTTGTTTCTCCATTTCGAAATCACATAATAAAAACATCTAAATTTAATTAGTTGGTGCAAGAAACTTGCAAATCCATTCATTTACTCTGAATTTGCTCATGCTTGTTCGGTTGTTCCAGCATATACGAGATACCCAATGAATGGGCCAAGCAAGTGTTAAGCGATGTTGAAATAGGGATCGAGTGGATGAAGTTTTGGCAAATTTTCAAATAGGGATCGTTAAAAGCTAAAGGTTGGCCTACTTATTTCTCTGCCTACACAAGAATTCTAGCCAAGAAATTCCCAAGTTTTCTTCTTTTACCTTTTTATGATTCGTGGATGGCAATGGCATGGAAAACAGGCTTATCGTTTTGCAAAATTGTTTTTTGTCAAGGCTTGGCTTGGATGACAACGGATTATTCCATTTTCTCCGAGTTTCTCCTACTACAACTTTCCTAGAACCAGACCCTGTGGAAATATCGACAGGAAAAAAGATAGTAAAACTTTTTGAATAGGCCATGGTAGAAAGCCCCAAAATTACAGCGTTGACCAGACGGGTCGTGTCGCCCAATTATTTTAATCGAGTTTGGTGACTAGTGGTCGAAGAACGAAAATGCAAATAATCAAAATTAATCATCGATAAGTGAATTTGATGGGATAAATTGAAAAGTAGTATAATATAATTCTAGAATAGCAGCATAACAAGTTAGACTTTGCTACGTTCATACTGAGACAATTCGTGCTTATTGACGTTTCTCCAAGGGTACCCTTCTTAGTCTTTACTATTTATAGATCACCGCCCAATATATACTCCATATATAAGCTCTTTCGTTTTTGCTCTCATTCATCACCGAAGAGAAGGATAAGAAGAATGGCAGAAGCATGTGAATTTCTTGCAACAAAAAGGTGATTAAATGCTTTCTTCTCTACATTTCTAATTTCTTAGCATACTTATAATTTTTCTCCTTTTGGGTATTCTTTCAGGATTGCAGTAGTTACAGGAGGAAACAAGGGAATTGGATTGGAAATATGCAGGCAGTTGGCTTCGAAAGGAGTAAAGGTGGTGTTAACTGCTAGAGACGAGAGGAGAGGACTTGAAGCTGTTGAGAAGCTAATCAAGGAATCTGCTGATGTTTCTGATAATGTGGTTTTCCACCGGCTTGATGTTACTGACCCTGTTAGCATTGCTTCCCTTGCTGCCTACATCAAGACCCATTTTGGAAAGCTTGATATCTTGGTAATTCCTATAGCTTCTCATTTCTTTTTCCTTTAATTATAACAAAATTGTATACTACTATACTTGTTTAACATGATGGAGTCTCTCGTGTAGGTCAATAATGCAGCAATTACTGGAATCATTATGAATTATGATAATTTTTCTAAAGCTGTTGAACAATTTGGTGATTGGGTAAGTCCTTTGTTCTCTTTCTTGGAGTTCTGTAGTCTGCAAGTATAGTATTTTTAGCATGATTTGTCATAGAATCAAAGAAGAACAAATATTTGAAATTTTGAAGTACTAAAATTGTTTAAGACTGATGAAGGTCAACCGATAAGTAGGATTATGCTTCACATTCAAGTTACTGGTATTTGATTGATGCCAATAGAACCCATTCAATTCTTCTTTTCTTTTCCCCTGGACAAAAACAGAGCTCTTTTTAGTATCTGCTTAGTCAAAATGTGTTCTTAACAAAGTAAAAAACTTTTCTGGATGCAGCCCTTTGGAGAGGAAGCTTGGAATGAGATTATTATTGCACAGACTTATGAGCTAGCGGAAGAATGCCTACAAACGAACTATTATGGAATGAAAAGAATGGTTGAGGCACTTGCTCCTTTTCTCCAGCTATCTGATTCTGCAAGAATTGTAAACGTTAGCAGTGGACTCGGATCATTGAAGGTAAGCCCTTCAATTCAAGAATGAATTTCATCAAAATGAATAAAGCACAGACGTCTCATTATGGCTCTGTTCTGTCCTGTTTTATCACTCTGTTTTTTTTTTTTGGCGTTACTGTTCATCACTCTGTTTTTTCCAGATTGTATATGCTTATCAGTTTTCTGTTGTGTCTCTTTTTCATTACTGGTTCAGCTTATATCCAATGAATGGGCCAAAGGGGTGTTAAGTGATAATATTGATAACCTCACAGAAGAGAGAATTGAACAAGTTTTCAACGAGTTTCTTAAAGATTTCAAAGAGGGAGGGTTGAAAACTAAAGGGTGGCCAGCTTATATAGGACCAACTGCTTATTCCCTGTCCAAAGCAGCCATGAACGCCTACACGAGAATACTCGCAAAGAAGAATCCAGGTTTTTGCGTCACTTGCGTTGCGCCAGGCTTTGTCAAAACGGATATAACAGGCAATAACGGTATGTTAACTGCGGCGGAAGGAGCAGAATATGTGGTGAGAGTGGCTTTGCTACCCAATAATGCCGAGTCTTCAGGCCTTTTCTTCAATTGCAAGGAAATTTCAGATTTTTAAAGGAACAGATTTATTACAACTTTGGCGAGAATGTCTTTGTATACATCTTTTGGGGTTTGTTTCTCCATTTCGAGAGTACATAGTAAAGACGTCTAAATTTATTTTGTTGGTGCAAATAAACAGTTCTCAAGTATTTTTGGTTTATTAATCATTTTAGAGGGACTTTTGTTTTTTTGTTTTTTTTTGTATTTAAAATTTTACAGTAAAAAATACATAGGAATCTCGGCTCTGCTTTGATTTGGAGCAAGTGAAATATTAGCATCGCCGGACCAATTGCGAATCAAACGGCTGAAGCAAAAGCCCAAGAAACATTTCCATATTTTTGGGGTCCATCAACAACTCTCATATATATGGCGGAGAAACTTAATGAATTCAACATCATTGGCCAGCAAAGACAGTCAAATTTTAAATTATATAAACTCTGAAACAACCCAACCCTGCTTGCTCTACCCATTAAGCAGTATTCCTTCTTGTGATCATGGCAAACTCCTCTCAAAGGTATAGTCAATTGTATTGGCTTTCATGGAAATTCTGTATTTGTCAATATACATTTAAGTTCAAAGCTGTAACATCCTTGTACTTTTATGTTGTTGGGTTCTTTTGTTGTTAGGTATGCAGTTGTTACAGGCGCAAACAAGGGAATTGGCCTGGAAATAAGTAGACAGTTGGCCTCAAAAGGGGTCATGGTGATTTTAACTGCTAGAGATGAGAAAAGGGGTCTTGAGGCTTTTGAAAAGCTGAAAGAATCTGGTCTCTCTGATAATCTAGTTTTTCACCAGCTTGATGTTTCAGACCCTGCTAGCATAAACAATCTGGCAGATTTTGTGAAGAACAAATTCGGAAAACTTGATATCTTGGTATCAACCTTATTCATATGTAGTCAGTTGCTCGATTCTGAAATATGCAATTTGGAAAACTCCAAATATGGATATGTGACTTAAATGTTTGAGATTCTGCAGGTGAATAATGCTGGCGTAGGGGGAACTACAGTCGACTATGAAGCTCTAAATGCTGCAAAAATTACAGCAACTGAGGTATTCATTTCAGCCATTAAAATTTAAAACGGAAAATTTTGCTTGCTCTTTTGTTCTAGTTTAGAATTTACTTGCTAATGTCCATTACTTTGGCAGCTAGTCCTGTATCTCTTACTGCTTTAGTTTCTCTTACAAATTCAGGCAGACTTGGCTAACGTTTGGGGTAAAGTGTTGATTCAATCATACGAGGCAGCAGAAGAATGCCTGAAAATAAACTACTTTGGTGCGAAAGGAACAGCTGAAGCCCTTATCCCCTTACTCCAGTTATCTGACTCTCCAAGGATTGTTAATGTTTCCTCTCACACGGGCAAGTTAAAGGTATGTTGATCTTGACACAACCAATATTAATTCATCATCCTGGTAAAAATATTGACCTTTTCTTGTAACTTGATCTCAGAATATACCGGGTGAAGAGCTCAGAGGAGTACTAAGGGATGTTGATACAGAAGATAAACTTGATGGATTAGTCTTAGAGTTTCTTAAGGATTTTAAGGAAAATTCATTAGAAAGTAAAGGCTGGCCACCCTTCCTTGCTGCATATACAGTCTCAAAGGTAGCCATGAATGTTTACACAAGGATTCTAGCCAACAAGTACCCAAAATTCAGCATCAATTGTGTTTGCCCTGGCTTTGTCAAGACTGACATGAATTTCAATACTGGTACACAAACCGTTGAAGAAGGCGCAGCCACGCCTGTTAAGTTAGCACTCTGGCCGACTAATGCTCCTTCTGGCCTCTTTTTCTTTCAAGGTGAACCTATATCATATGATGATTGATGTAATTAACAATGGAATATCGTTTGAGAACATGTGGACTTTCTCGAAATTCCCTCGTCCGCGTCATCGATCGAGTACAATAAAAAAACTTTACAAATTTTAATGTGTTTGTAATTTTCTGAGGAAAATTTGATTCCCACGTGTGTATGATAGTGTTTAAATAAACAAGACAAATGGAGAAATCCATAATGGTCAACTTTTCTGTTCTATTCTGATTTGGAAACCTAGTGTATTGTTTGTATGCAAATTAATAACGTCCGGCTTTGAGAATCTGGATTGTAAAATCTTTCTTCCTCCTATATATATGTCATGTAGCCAGTTGCTTGATCCTCAATGTGACTCAAACTTTGGAGTTGGCAGAAGAATGCCTGAAGACTAATTATACTCTGGTGCAAGAAGAATGGTTGAAGCATTTATTCCCCTCCTTCAATTGTCTGACTCACCCAGAATCGTCAATGTTTCTTCGATTATGAGGTTATTGAATAATTTGAAGGTACTAATTAATGCATTGATGAAACTTTCAAATCCATTCATTTACTCTGAATTGGTCATGCTTGTTTCAGCTTATACCCAATGAATGGGCCAAGCAAGAGTTAAGTGATGTTGGAAGTCTTGCTTGCAGAGGATCGAGTGGATGAAGTTTTGGAACACTTAAAATTAGCTAAAGGTTGGCCTACTTATTTGTCTGCCTACGTGCTCTCTAAAGCGGCAATGAATGCTTACACGAGAGAATTCTAGCTAAGAAATACCCAAATTTCAAACTGGGGTTTGTTTCTCCATTACGAAATTACATAGGTAAGACATCTAAATCTACTTTATTATCGGTGGAAATAAACGGGGTTCTCTTAAGTATTTTTGGTCCATTCATTAATCTTCTGAGAAGGACTTTACGTTTGTTACGTACAGTATTTAGATACAATAGTCATACCCATAGAAATCTCGGCTCTGATTTGATCTGGACCAAATAGTCTTAACAAGTCTAATGAAAAATTATGAATCAAACGGCTGAAGCAAAAGCCTTAAGAAACGTGAAGTTACAATTTCCATCTTTTGGGGGTCCACACTCTGATCATATGGCGGAGAAAATTAATGAACATTCAACATTGGCCAGCAAACAAAGGTAATTTAAAGAAACAAACCATATTTCTCTACCCATTAAGCAGTATTCCTACTTGCTTGTGATCATGGCGGACTCCCTTCAAAGGTATTGTCAATTGTATTTGCTTTCATGGAGATTCTGTATTTGTCATACATTTAGTTCAAAGCTGTAACATCCTTGTACTCTTATGTTTCTGGTTGTTGGGTTCTTTTTTCTGTCAGGTATGCAGTTGTCACTGGCGCAAACAAGGGGATAGGCCTGGAAATAAGTAGACAGTTGGCCTCAAAAGGGGTCATGGTGATTTTAACTGCTAGAGATGAGAAAAGAGGTCTTGAGGCTTTTGAAAAGCTGAAAGAATCTGGTCTCTCTGATAATCTAGTTTTTCACCAGCTCGATGTCTCAGACCCTGCTAGCATAACCAATCTGGCAGATTTTGTGAAGAACAAATTCGGAAAACTTGATATCTTGGTATCAACCTATGTCATGGAGCCAGTTGCTTGATCCTCAATTATTGTGACTGAAATGCCAATAAAAAGTATAGTACTATAATATGTGACTTGAATGTTTGAGATTCTGCAGGTGAATAATGCTGCCGTAGGGGGAACTACTGTCGACTATGAAGCTCTAAATGCTTCAAAACTTACTGGTACTGAGGTAATTCAGCCATTAAAGAAAAATCTAGTTAATTTACAAAGTTACTTGCTAATTAATGTCTGTTACTTAATTGGCAGCTAGTTTGAAATTATATATGTCTTCTTCCTGTATCTCTAATTACTGCTTTATCTCTTACGAATTCAGGCAGACCTGGCCAACGTTTGGGGTAAAGTGTTGATTCAAACTTACGAGGCAGCAGAAAAATGCCTGAAAATAAACTACTTCGGTGCTAAAGGAACAGCTGAAGCCTTTATTCCCTTGCTCCAATTATCTGACTCTCCTAAGATTGTTAATGTTTCCTCAAGCTTGGGCAAGTTAAAGGTATTAATTATCTCCACATAAACACTTAATTCCTACCACCCTGGTTATAACATATAATTTGACCTTTTTTTGTAATCAACTCCTGTCAGAATATACCAGGTGAAGAACTCAGAGGAGTATTAAGGGATGTTGATACAGAAGAGAAACTTGATGAATTAGTCTTGGAGTTCCTTAAGGATTTTAAGGAAAATTCATTCCAGGGTAAAGGCTGGCCACACTCCATCGCTGCATATATGGTCTCAAAGGTAGCCATGAACGCTTACACAAGAATTCTAGCCAAAAAGTACCCAAACTTCAGCATCAATTGTGTTTGCCCTGGCTTTGTCAAGACTGACCTGAATTTCAATACTGGTACACGAACTGTTGAAGAAGGCGCAGCCACGCCTGTTAAGTTAGCACTCTGGCCGACTAATAATGCCCCTTCTGGCCTCTTTTTCTTTCAAGGTGAACCTATATCATACGATGATTGATGTGACAAATGGAATATCGTTCGTTTGAGACGGTGAAATTCCCTTTGGCATCATTGAGTATAATAAAAATGCTTTAGAAACCCTAATGGTTTGTAGTAATTTTCTGAGAGAATTATGATTCCCCATGTGTGTGTGTAAGATAGTGTTTAAATAAACAAGACAAATAGATAGACCTTCCATAATGGTCAAGTTCTCTGTTCTATTCTGATTTGGAAACCTTTTGTATTGTTTGTACCCAAATCACGTCCGGCTTTGAGAATCTGGATTGTAAAATATTTCTTCTTCCTCCAATCAAAGTTAAAAAGGTAGAATAATGCCTAAAAAACCTTCTATAAAAATAATAAAAACTTGAAAGAGGATTTTAATTTAGGGTTATTATATGATACACCGGCGGTGTAAATTTTGGACTCCACAAGCGGCTCGTGGAATTGACACATGTCCATTTTTTTAATTAATTAAGTTTTAAATATTTCAATCTAGTCCCTAAGGGACACATGTCACCCTGCAGGATCCGCTTGTGTAGTTTTCTAAACTCCACCACCGGTGTATTGTATAATTTGCCTTTCATGGTTTCTAGTTAATTTCTTCTCACCTTTGTTCCAGCATAAAACTTGTCAACGGCTACAACGGCCAATTTCTTCTTTTGCAATTAGTGATCACAAATTTGGGTTCTATTAAACGCCCAGCCCAAGTCCTTTTTGGCCCAAAAAAGAACGCCCAGCCCAAGTCTCTTGTAGAAAGCCCACGTTATATAGTAATCATAGTTCCGCCCAGGCCCTTCCGTGTTGGATTGAAATCTTTAAAACAGAACAGTTTCAAAGGAAATAACAAAGAACTGCAGCTGAAACTAAAGTGAATAAACATAAGGGAGAAAGGAGACAAAAATTGACTAGTGAAAAGACCAAAGATATCTATACACAATCTACTACTTGGTGCCCGCCCAATAATAACAATAAAGTTGCTGAAATAATGAAAAAAAAAAAAAAGAACAAACGGACAAAAATTAAAAAGGACTATTAAATCTATTTGGGTTCCCAATCCCAAGTATATTTGGAGGCCAAGGAAAGAGGTTGACTACTTGGTCTGAAAATATTTGGATCCCAAGCAAATTAACACTACAATAGCCTCATGTTTGCTGTTAAAAGAACATAACCATAGTTGGGCTACAGCTACTTGTTCAAGTTGAACAAACTTTGACAGATTTGTTCTCTTCCAGGCTCCAGAGCAAAGAGTTCTGTCTAGTTTTTCAACATCAATCATCAATGGAAGAAGTAACAAAGAAGTTGGTACTTTTCCCATCAGGGTAACATATCACCAATCAATAAGCTTTCTTTTTGCTTCAATTACTAACCCATTTAATTTGTTTATCCTTTTCAGATATGCTGTGGTTACTGGTGCAAATAAGGGAATTGGTTTTGGCATATGTAAACTGCTGGCTTCAAGAGGAATTACCGTGATCTTAACGGCTAGAGATGAGAAAAGGGGTCTTGAAGCTGTTGAAAAGCTGAAAGAAGATGGCCTATCAGCTGATAATATTGTTTTTCATGGACTTGATGTTGTAGACCCTGCTAGTGTTGCTGCTTTGGCAGAGTTCATCAAAATTCAATTTGGGAAGCTTGATATTTTGGTATAATTTCAGTTCCAACTTGGATTCTTTTTAACCTGAATATATTCATCCATTCCAGTTTAATATATATGTTAGTCCTTTTTCCTCTTCATTTGATCATGAGAGTCTTTTGCAGGTGAATAATGCAGCAATTGGTGGCTTTGAAGCCGATGCCGGTGCTCTTACAGCTGCAGGTTTTGGTAAGGTATAATTAATCTCCATATATAAGACAATCCATTTCAATTTCATTTTCATATATAATTGCAGTGAATATACAAGCTGGTCAATGATGCAGAGAGATGAACCAAACTGGAGTAAGCTAATGACAACCGAAACATCCCAGTTTGCTGAGAAATGCCTTGATACAAATTATTATGGTGCCAAAAGAATGTGAGGCCTTTCTTCCCCTTCTCCTGCTATCTGATTCACCGAGAATCGTAAATGTTTCCTCTGACGTGGGGATGTTAAAGGTAAATAATAAGCCAAACACCTAATTAATTAAGATTATGTCAACAAACTTGTCACAATCATGAAGAACTAAGGTGGTTTATTTTTCTGTTTCAGAATGTGTCGAATGAATGGGCTAAAGCAATTCTCAGTGATGTTGAAAATCTTACAGAAGAGAAAGTGGATGAGGTGTTGAACGAGTATATGAAAGATTTCATGGAGGGTTCGTTGGAAGCTAAGGGCTGGCCTACTTTTCTATCGGCATATACTGTTTCTAAAGTATCTACTTTCTTCGGATGGAAGAGTCAGAGTTTTGATTAAAAAAGAAAATAAAATGTTTCATTTAAACAATTGTTAGCCTTCATTTAAACAATATATTGGGTGTAGCAAATCAAATGTTTTTTCGTATTCATCTCCCACTACTTTTGTCAATGTCCAGCTTTGAGGGTAACAGGCAGCAGGCCAATTAATTTCACTTCATTGGGGGAATAAAAAAATGGTGCCTGAAACAGACCTTCGGCTTCTACCCTTTTATGTTTAACTACTCCTCTAATTAATTAATTACTATTTAATAAATTATTACTAATTACCAAATAAATAAAGAAGGTGGAGTAATTCTTAATTTGCTTATTCACGTTCTTCTGAGGTTTCCCTCATTAGACACCGTCTTCTTTGTCTCGCTCACGCACTCATCACCGAACAAAGAATAAGAAAACTGATGTATTTTTGGTTTATTAAATCATCTGAGACGGACTTTTGGGTTTCCCAAGTTTGGAGGCCAAGGAAGGAGGTTGACTTCGTCGTGCCCCAGCTTTATCTTTGATGTTTATAAGAACAGAACCAAAGTTGGGGCTGCTTGTTCAAGTTCAGCCAACTTTAACAGATTTGTTATCTTCCAGGTTCCAGAGCAGAGAGTTCTTTCTAGTTTCTTAACATCAATCATATCTATGGAAGAAGTAACAAAGAAGTTAGTACTTTCCCCATCAGGGTAACATAGCACCAATCAACAACCTTTCTTTTGCTTCAATTACTAACCCATTTTTGTTTTCCATTTCCAGATATACTGTGGTTACTGGTGCAAATAAAGGAATTGGATTTGGCACATGTAAACTGCTGGCTTCGAAAGGAATTACCGTGATCTTGACGGCTAGAGATGAGAAAAGGGGTCTTGAAGCTGTTGAAAAGCTGAAAGAGCATGGCATATCCCATAATGTTGTTTTTCATCCACTTGATGTTGCAGACCTTGGTAGCATTGCTGTTTTGGCAGAGTTTATCAAAACGCAATTTGGGAAGCTTGATATTTTGGTATCATTTCATTTCCAACTTGGGTTCTTTTTAATAACTTTAATATACCAACCAGTTAATTTGTTAGCCCTTTTCCCTTTTCATCTAAATATTGAATTAGGATGACAATACCTTGGAGTCTTGTGCAGGTGAATAATGCAGGAATTAGTTGCTTTGAAGCCAATGCTGATACTGGTAATATTATAGCTGCTGCTCTTCAGGTAATCTCAATTCTCAGTATCTAAGACAACCCTTTTCTTTTTTATAATGGGGGCAGAGTGCTAGATCATATCATCTATGATCTTTGAAATATATTTAAGTTTCATTAATTCATGATGCAGAGCGATCAACCAAGTAGGAGTAAGCTAATGACAATCCAAACACCCCAGTTTGGTGAGAAGTGTCTTGAGACAAATTATTACGGTGCCAAAAGAATGTGTGAAGCCCTTCTTCCCCTTCTCCAGCTATCTGATTCGCCACGAATAGTAAATGTTTCCTCTATCGGAGGCATGTTAAAGGTGAAAAAAAAACTAAGGCAAAATTCTTTGCTGGTTATGAATATTCACAATCATGAGAATGGTATATTTTTCTGTTTCAGAATGTGTCGAATGAATGGGCTAAAGCAATTCTCAGTGATGTTGAGAATCTTACCGAAGAGAAAGTGGATCAAGTGTTGAATGAGTATATGAAAGATTTCAAGGAGGGTTTGTTGGAAGCTAAGGGTTGGCCTACGTTTCTATCGGCATATTCAGTTTCTAAAGCAGCTATGAATGCTTATACAAGGATCCTGGCCAAGAGGAACCCCCATTTCTGCATCAATTGTGTTCACCCTGGTTATGTTAAAACAGACATAACCTTCAATTCTGGGATCTTAACCATTGAAGAAGGTGCTGAGAGTGTTGTGAAATTAGCACTTTTGCCAAATGGTGGTCCGTCTGGTCTCTTCTTTCTTGAGATGGAAGAGTCGGAGTTTTGATTTTTAATTTGATTGGTTTGTAGCAAAATCAAATGTTCCATACATACATGTTTTGTATGTCAAAATTAATTATATGTTTCTCTTTGCCATATATATATATATATATATATATATATATATGTGTGTTTTTTGACCAACATATAATTCTTCATTTTTCTTTTAATTTTCTTCCGACTATAGCAATTTGATGGAACATTTCCTATTTCCTAACTGTATACAGGATACAGATTTATCCTTTGTAATACCAAGCAGGATTCATGTGGGTGTTTTTCCCTAATATTCCAACCTCTTGTACGGCTACAAAAAATTTGTTTTCTTCTTTATCTATTGATGATCGCGAAATTGGGTTTTATTACACGACCAGCCCAAGTCTCTTCTCCAAAGCCCACGTTATACAGTGATTGTATTTCGGCCCGGGCCCTTTAATTAGTACAAAACATAAATGTTGGTTTTTTTTTTTGGTTATTTTAATTTTGTTTGAGCTCGTTGAAGCTAATTTTTCCTTCGAACTTTAGTGCAAACGTGGGTTTCTTTTTGAATTCATCTCCATCTCATTACTTTTGCGGATGTCCTTTTATTAGGTGAGAATATGATGGCAATTCAGTAATAATAATCTAAAACCATATTCGGACACCTTAGTATAATAGTCTAAAACCCTATTCCGATATCTTAAATTCGGAGGACTAACGTTTAGACATTGTTTATTTTACTTTAAGTTAAAATTGTGCCTAAATTGGGTTTAGTTATGAGACGTGACACAATTTTAGTGGTTGATATAAGACGATTCCATCTAATAATTTCTCACTAGTCTGAGAGTAACAACAAGTATATCAATTAATAGGGATGTCAATGAGTCCCGAACCCGGTGGGGAACCCGATTCCCAGCCCCGACGGGGGCGGGGATGGGGAGCATTTTCGGGGAACGGGGACGGGGATTGTTTTTCATTCCCCGTCGGGTACGGGGACGGGGACTGGGAATGGTCCCCCCGCCCCGTACCCGGCCCCGAAATATATATACTATTTTTTTTATACATAAAATATATATACTATGTGTATATATATATATTTATTAATATATATGTTTTTTTTTACAACAAAACAAGAATATTAATATATATGTTAAATAAAAGAATTACTAAGTCACATATGTTTTACTAATAAATAATAATATATACTAACAAATAAATATTTACTAATTTTGCTAAAAAAATTAATTGTAATATTCGGGTATGGGGAATCCCCGTCCCCCTCGGATCCCCACGGGAACGGGGATAGGGACTACATTTCATTCCCCGCCGGGGATGGGGACGGGGACGGGAATAGGGTTGTGAAGTCGGGGACGGGGACGGGGAATACTCCCCCCGCACATTCCCCGCCCTGGTGACATCCCTATCAATTAATCATCTTCATTGAGGGAATAAAAAAGGCTGAAACACGCCTTCTCCCATTTCCATTTTTAATTACTCCAATTAATTACTATTATTGAATAAATTTATAAGTAATTATCAATTACCAAACAAATAAACCCACGTGGAAGATACATTTCAATCTTAAACAAAACATAGTCATTTACCAAATTTTGCCAATCATGTCCACTTTCATATATATGTAATCAAGAAAATGAAAGAATCATATCATAAAAAGAAGATTCTGAATAGACATCAAACTAAAGACAATTGGTTTGGCCAGCAATAATAGAACGTCTTTCAAGTATTATAAACTCATGTGATCAATTGGGTTTGAACCTTCCTTGTGATCATTCTCTCTGGTTTTAAACATCAATCATCAATGGAAGAACTAACAAAGAAGTTAGTAGTTTACTGAGTTTTCTCCCCAATACCTTTTCTTCTCTGCTTCAATTACTAAGCCATATTTGTTTTTTCCCCCTTTTCAGATATGCTGTGGTTACTGGTGCAAACAAGGGAATTGGTTTCGGAATATGTAAACAGCTGGCTTCAAAAGGAATCATGGTGATCTTAACGGCTAGAGATGAGAAGAGGGGTCTTGAAGCTGTTGAAAAGCTGAAAGAAGATGGCCTATCTCATAATATTGTTTTTCATGGACTTGATGTTTTAGACCCTGCTAGTGTTGCTGCTTTGGTGGAGTTCATTAAAACACAATTTGGGAAGCTTGATATTTTGGTGGAGTTCATTAATTCGGTTTCTACTTAATTTCATTGAATATAAGTGTTGTTTGTGCAGGTGAATAACGCAGGAGTTGGTGGCATCGGGGCCGATCCTGATACTCTTATAGCTGCAGGTTTTGGTAAGGTACGTAATCTCTATTATACATGATCTTTTGTTCAACTCAATTAAATTAATTGCAGCTTGTTTTTCAGTTATTTGTTTGTGATTTGTGAATATACAAGGTTTAATCCAAAATCTCAAGTTTCATATATAATCCATGCAGCCTGAAGCCTTCGCACATACAAACTGGAGTGAGTTAATGACTGAAACATCCCAGATATCTGAGGAATGCCTTGAGACAAATTATTACGGTGCCAAAAGAATGTGTGAATCCCTTATTCCTCTTCTTCGGCTATCCGATTCACCAACAATTGTAAATGTTTCCTCCCAAGCCGGGATGTTAAAGGTAAATATATATATATATATATATATATATATATATTAATAAAGCAAAATTCATAAACTAGCTTGTCACTTCCAGGCATGAAGAAGGTGTGCATATTAATAATTCAATATGTAATTCAGAACATTTCAAATGAATGGGCTAAAGGACTTCTAAGTGATGTTGAGAATCTGACAGAAGAGAAAGTGGATGAAGTATTGAACAAGTTCAGGAAAGATCTGAATGAGGGTTCATTGGAAGCTAATGGCTGGCCTACTTTCTTATCATCCTATACGCTTTCTAAAGCAGCTATGAATGCCTATACGAGGATCCTGGCCAAAAACAACCCTGATTTCTGCATCAATTGTGTTTGCCCCGGTTATGTTAAAACAGACATAAACTTCAATACCGGCTTTTTAACTGTTGAAGAGGGTGCTCAGAGTGCTACCAGATTAGCACTCTTGCCTAATGCTGGCGGCCCTTCTGGTCTCTTCTTTGTTCGGATGGAAGAGTCTGAGTTTTGATCAAAGCAGCTGCTTCATTTTAAAACTTGCTTAATTACCTTGTGATTGTCTGTAGAAAATAAAAAAGACTTTTATATTTGGGGAATAATGTATGGCGTTTGCTTTGTCTTGTCTTGATGTAACAACCTTAAAAATTAAAACATGATTAATGCTCAATTATTCCTTAAAATAATAATAATCATGTTTGTGTTTATCCTGATGAGTTAAGCTTCACCCATTGCTAATTTGCTACTTGCTCTGCAAATGGTGCTCATGGTTTGAAAATGAGAGATAACATTACTATTACCTTGTGACTTGTGAGCATATAAATTTTATATTACAATTGAAATTGAATATACATTTTCCTTTTGTTTGATATAAAAACCTTAGAAGATTCTCGTACCAATTACCAACAACAGACAGGTGCAAGTGCAACAAAAACAAATAAAAGAATATGTTCCGGATAACTTAAACAAATACTAAGAAAACGAATCTCAAAGTCAAGGCAAGCTTAGCAAACCCTAGGGAACAGAGAAATTTATATCATTTTCAAGCCAGAGTTTTCAGATCAAGATCCAGGTTCAATAAAAATGGCAGAGTCAACACAGAGGTATTGCTTTAATTTCTTCTTCATTCATTCTGCAGTTGAGCATAATTAATATTGCTCCTTTCTTTTCACTTCTACGGAGCTCTTGGTTTCCAGGTATGCGGTGGTTACGGGTGCCAACAGGGGCATTGGATTTGAAATTTGCAAGCAGTTGGCTACAAAGGGTTTAACGGTTGTGTTAACAGCTAGAGATGAGAACAAGGGTCTTGAAGCTGTCGAGAAACTGAAACAGTCTGGTCTCTCTGAAACTGTTCTGTTTCATCAACTTGATGTCACAGAACATGCTAGCGTTTCTAGTTTGGCAGATTTCATAAAGACTCAATTTGGAAGGCTTGACATCCTGGTATGTTACTATGTTATTCGGATTCTAGCTTCCTGAATCATATTTTTTAATAATTCCAGGCTTATACAATTTCAATATATATCCAACTGTGAAATTCTGACAGACATATCAAAAGTGGAGTAGCATTATATATATCTGCTTCCAATTATATAAATTTGAAAATCTTTCAAGTTTCAAGTGAACTTTATTGGCTACTTCATCATTTATCAAGGGAAAGAGTGGATTTTGAAATTCTCTGCAGGTGAATAATGCAGCAATTGGTGGTGTTACAGCAGATGAAGATGTAGTAAGAGCTTCAGTCCTTGGCAAGGTAAATCTTCTTCTAGTACAGTAGCTTGATTTTTTTTTTTTCTCCTAGTAACTTAATTTTTTCCTCCTTGATCTAGTCTGGTGCACAAATCAACTGGAATGAAATATTGATTGAAACAAACGAGCTAGCTGAAGAGTGCTTAGAAACAAACTACTATGGCGTCAAAAGAGTCTGTGAAGCACTCCTTCCCCTCCTCCACTTATCTGATTCACCAAGAATTATAAATGTTTCTGCTTCCATGGGGCAGTTAAAGGTAAATCACGCTCAAAACCTTTTCCTCAGGCATATATTAGAAGCTTCATGTTTCTTTTCAGTCAATATGAACAGAATGTTATGAAACTTACTAAATTACTCTATTTCAGAACATATCAAATGCATGGGCTAAAGCAGTTTTGGATGATGCTGAAAACTTGACAGAAGAGAAAGTTGAAACAGTATTGAGTATATTCCTCCAAGATTTTAAGGAAGGTTCATTAGAAGCCAAAGGGTGGCCTACACTTTTGGCTACCTATTCACTCTCCAAAGCAGCAATGAATGCCTATGCAAGAATTCTGACCAAGAAATACCCTGGCTTCCAAATCAACTGTGTTTGTCCTGGTTCTGTTAAAACAGACATAAATTACAACACTGGCCTTTTAACCGTTGAAGAGGGTGCCCAGAGTGCTGTGAGGTTAGCCTTGCAGCCCAATCATGGCCCTTCTGGCCAATTCTTCGTTCGGATGGAACCCTCAGAATTTTAATGAGCCACCAAGTTATGCTTTTTCTCTCTTTCTAATAAAATGCCATTGGCTAAAAATAATGTTGCCTTTATGATTACAATGTCATATATGAGGGCAACGTAACATCTAGGAGGAAGTTGCCAAATGGTCCCAAATTCATTTCTATCCGAAATTTCCTCTCTAATCAAAACAAAAAAGGAAAATGGTATGGGTACCAACCAAGAAAATCAGGTGCAAATCACCATATCCTTTTAGGTTGCTACCAAATTTGACTCATTTCAGAAAATAAAGAAAAGTTGTCCTATTGGGAATATGGCCTCATTATCCTTTTAGATGGCCTTTTGTTCCATCTCCCAATTCTCAAATTTAAGGGTTAAAAAAAAAAACCCCCTTAAATTATAGGGCTAAAAATATGGGCCTGGTATTTGGACCAAAAGCAGGACTCGATGGGCTTTCTAGAGAGCCCATTTACTAAACTTTTGACCCAACTTTACGGCAATCGCTGGGAGAAAAAGGAAAGGCGGCGACGGCATCCGACATTTAACCGTTAGATGAAATCAAATTAACACGTGGATGATTTTCATTTGCGTGATGATATTAGGAACAACACAAACTAATTTCACAACGGTTTTCTATTGGCACACTTTGTTGGCAGTCTCTCCAGATCTAAGCAAAGGAAACTCCCCAATCTCAAGCAAACCCTTCAACAATTTATTTAATCCCCGGGAACTCCCCGGGTTCCGCCATTAAAGATCTACTTTAAATACCGTGTCCTTTTTATTACACTCACTCAAACTCATTGCTCCAATTCTCTTCCCATCAAAGTTCAAAAGGTCAGCAATTTTTCAGTTAATCCTATCCTTCCACTTCTTATCATAAGAATGAAGTTTTCTCTTTTATTTTCTAATTTTACTGAAAGCATTGCAATTTTGATGGCAGAAAGCAAAGTAAATAAACTTTCCAATGGCCGTGACGAAACCTGGTGTAATTGCTCTGTTCGATGTTGATGGCACTCTCACTGCTCCCAGAAAGGTATATAATCTCTTCCTTAATCCTCTAAACTCTAGTGATGTGAATTCTGGGTTGTTTGATTCCACTGGGATTGGCATTCCATTTTGCTTTCTTTCTTCTTTTTGTTGATTTTTTTTCACAATTTGAATGGTATCAGGTGGCTACTCCCAAGATGTTAGAGTTCATGAAGGAATTGAGAAAGGTTTGTGATTTGATTTGGATTCAAGAAGCTGTTTTTATGATAACCCCTTATGTTAAATCTGTCAAAAAACTGAAAAAGTGTCATTCTTTTTGGGTAATTTTCTAATACCTTTTCTGTTTTCACTTATAGGTTGTCACTGTTGGAGTAGTGGGTGGATCTGATCTTGTTAAGATATCCGAGCAACTCGGGCAATCAGGTTTCTAAATTCGAAATCTGATCTTTCAGTTGATTTCTTATTTTAATAGATAAAATAACTTGGTGCTTAAGTGAAATTTCATGTCTATGTCTATTAACTCCTATCTTTTCCAATGCAGTCATCACTGACTATGACTATGTATTTTCTGAAAATGGACTTGTTGCTCATAAAGATGGAAAACTCATTGGCACCCAGGTATTACTGGAATCATGTAATTTTCTTTGGTGTCTAAGTTCTGATTTTAAGTTTTAGATAATGTAGCTATCTTGCTCCCTTGTCCTTTTGGGTTTCTTTAATGCTGATCTCATTCCTTTAAGTGGTCTCTATTTCGTTTTTGCAGAGCTTGAAGTCATTTCTTGGAGATGAAAAGCTAAAGGTTAGATTTCTCTCTGTTGACATTCATAGTAGTTTACTATTATATTTTTATTGCTCATGATGTCTTTCTATATGCCAAAGGATCGATTGATGTCTGCTATTTAGTCTTTGTTAATAGATTGTAAATGATTGTGCAGGAGTTTATAAACTTTACATTGCACTATATTGCTGACTTGGATATCCCAATAAAAAGGTGAGAACATTGGGAAAATCCACTTCAGTTTTTAAGCCTAGTATATTGATTCCTCTGTTGAGCTGAATAACACCTCATCTTTATCAATCTCTTATCAGGGGAACATTCATAGAATTCCGAAGTGGGATGCTCAACGTATCTCCGATTGGACGAAACTGCAGCCAAGAAGAAAGAGATGAATTTGAAAAGTATGACAAGGTAACTAAAGAGTGTTTGTTTCTGCCATCTGGAAAGTATTTTTGTACTTTTGATGTTGTTGTTAGGTGCATGATTACATTAATCAACACTTTGGGTTTCAGGTGCACAATATACGCCCCAAAATGGTTTCTGTGCTAAAAGAAAAGTTTGCTCACCTCAACCTGACATTTTCAATTGGAGGACAAATAAGCTTTGATGTGAGTAATGCATTCATTGGTGATTTAACTGTTTAAATAAATGGACAGATGGATGGGTTCATTAAATTGATTATCGTTTCATTTTGAATGTAACAGGTTTTCCCCCAGGGTTGGGACAAAACATACTGCTTGAGATACCTTGAAGAATTTCAAGAAATTCACTTCTTTGGTGATAAAACTTACAAGGTTGGTTCCTTTTTCATCCTTTCCTTGTGGCCATCATCTGTTTCTTTGTCTCTCCCCATTTTCACCAGCAAATTGATCCTGTAAGATAAATTACCCTGCATAAAACATGGATTCTGTCACAGACCCCTAGGGACCCTAGTTCATTTTACTTCTCTCAGTCTATATGGTTGGTAGCAACCTCCTTCTTGTCCGCTAACTGTCATTCTTCTATGAGTTTAATAATGGTCTTTGCCTGGGTATTTTGTGATCAGGGAGGGAACGATCATGAGATTTATGAATCAGAGAGAACAGTGGGTCACACAGGTCAGTATTTCAAATTCAAACTATCTATGGGCACATTTTAAAATGCTCGGTAGTAATCAGAAATGCAATGGTTTAATCTCCATTGAGTGTGCAAACTGTTCTGAACATTAGTTTATGTTAATAATCAGAAATGCAATGGTTTAATCTCCATTGAGTGTGCAAACTGTTCTGAACATTAGTTTATGTTAATAATCAGAAATGCAATGGTTTAATCTCCATTGAGTGTGCAAACTGTTCTGAACATTAGTTTATGTTAATAATGCTTTAGAATGACCAACAATATGATTTCTCTTATTGCAGTTACAAGTCCTGACGATACAGCGGAGCAGTGCACAGCTCTCTTCCTAAGCAAACCTTGAACTTGAAAAGCATTATACTCCTTTTGTTGTTATAAATTATAGTATAATCATATTTTACGTGGAGAATAAGCGCTAAGCAGATTTGTTGTTCAAGCATGTAGCTTTATGAGCAATTTACTGATTATTGTTGAAGTGGTGGAAAATTTGTCAATTGAGAGCTTGCAACAATCATTGTATCGTTATCTTTTTACTATAATCTGAGTGAAGCAGATTATTTTGGCCTTCAATATACATTACCGTTGGAATATGATTCTATATCCTAATCGCATTAAAACAATGCTGTATGTATAAAAAGAAGAAACCAATTCCAGAAAACCCTGATTACACACATTCCATTTACCCAGAAAATAGTCTCGCTTTCTTCCTATGAAATATAAATTGCCCCAAGGGGGAAAATGAAAAGGAAACAAGAAGACAGTCTTGCCTAACAGGAAAAAAGTCTTATTGTTGTAAATGCTGTAAAATGTAAATCCAGTCAATAAATCTTAAAAGGTTTGTGTCCTTTTTTCTTTTACCCAAAAAGCGTAACAAGTACCAGCAACTAAGCCATCAACGTCCTTAAAAACTCAGAACTGCAGAACTGGTAAAACCCTTAACGACTTAACGAGACTTTTGTCGGTTGCCCAAAATTTGCCCTGAAGCTGAAAACTGACCGTGACGCCCAATCTAGCCTTGTACTGTCCCTCTCGATCCCAAACTAATAGAGAGACACAAATGGTAGACAAGGCAGAACTCCAAAACCCCAGATTTTTCGTGGCGGTCCACGTTGGCGCCGGATACCACGCCCCTTCCAATGAAAAAGCGTTACGGTCTGCCATGAAACGCGCTTGCCTGGCGGCTGCTTCCATTCTCCGTAAAGGTCCTGGTGGTGGTGGGTGTGTCGATGCTGTTGCAGCCGCTATTCAAGTGCTCGAGGTAAATCAATAAGACCCCATTTACCTTTTTCCTTTTTTGTTCTTTTCCCTATCAATATTTGACTGTTGGGGAGTGTCCATTTTGATTAAACAAAAAATGGTTATTTTTGTTGTTAAAAGGATGATCCCAGCACAAATGCTGGCAGAGGCTCGAATTTAACCGAAGATGGTAATGTGGAATGTGATGCAAGTCTTATGGATGCTCAGTCTGGAGCTTTTGGGGCTGTTGGAGCTGTGCCAGGTCAATCTTACATTCTTTGGACCAAATTTTGTAGAAATAATTTTCTTGAAGTTACTGAGTATATATTTATTTTGTTAGTTTTAGACCAGGTGTTCGAAATGCTATTCAAATTGCTGCATTGTTAGTGAAGGAACAAATCGATGACTCCTCTTTGTTGGGTCGAATACCTCCCATGTAATTACAATTCGTTTTTTCAACAATTGAATTGTTATAGTTATAACTTTTCTCTTCTCTCAACATGTTTTTCTAATTTGTTGCTTTGGTTGCCCCACAAGGTTCTTGGCTGGTGAAGGTGCACGACAATGGGCAAAATCTAAAGGCATTGCCTTGCCAGAAACTATTGAAGAGGCTCACCAGGTTTTGGTTTTTTTGCAATGTTGTGTTTACTTTCTTTTGAAAAAGAAGATTTGCTTGTGGATCATTCGTTTCTTTAGTAAAATTTTTCTTGTTTCTACTTCGAAACAGTGGTTAGTGACAGAAAAGTCAAAATCACAATGGAAACATTACAAAGCAATGCTTGCTGGTGCCAAAGCTAAGTCTGAGATTAATATTTCGCCTGGAGGAGATTCTTGTAATGCATCAGCACAAGGTATTTGATCACCCACAGATGTTAAAATGCTGATTCCTTTGTTCCATCTCAAAACCAATGATTCCTCTTTCTTTTTGTTATAATCTAATAGCTTTACTTGCTTAATAGAACTTGGAACATGATTCCACCTTCAATAAGCTTGGATAAGATGTTTAACCAAATTGGTTCATCTGTATGTCAGACTCTCAGGCTCAAACTTGTGATACTTTGGAGGAGAGCCGAATTGGCGAATCATGTCTGCATACAGCATCAGAAGAGGACAACATTGTGGATACTGTCGGAGTTATATGTGTTGACACTGAAGGACATATAGCTTCAGGGGCCTCTAGTGGTGGCATTGCAATGAAGGTGTGATATTACTTGTTAATTTTAGTTTTGAAGATACCCCTCTTGCTGGTTTTATTCTTCACAAAATATTTTGCCCCTTAAATCATAACAGGTCTCCGGTCGTGTAGGATTAGCAGCGATGTATGGTTCAGGTTGTTGGGCCTCATTAAAAGGACCCTTTGGGACTCCTTTTATAGTTGGTAGCTGTGTTACCGGTGCCGGAGAATACCTAATGAAAGGATTTGCAGCAAGGGAGAGTTGTGTCTCATTATCACTGTAAGTTTCTTGTGACATAATTTGTTGACTTAGGTTGTCATTGTTTGTACCTTAACAAGGTTGTTTTCATGCTTAGTTCACAGGCAGGGCCTGCCTCTGCATGTATGAAAGTTCTTCGCTCTGTTGTACATGAAAGTAGTCAAAATGGCACCGATAAAAGTGCTGGGATTTTGCTCGTGCAAGCCGATGCGCCTATCATTGTGAGTTCTTGATTAAAACTCTGTTAGTTGTTTTCCTTATAACATTTATTCGTTTAGTTTTTCATTTTTTGATTTATTGGTTTAGGGTCCAGGAATTCCTCCAAAGCTAAAAGCTATAGAGATGGCTGCAGCTTATTCTTCCTTGTCTTTTGGTATAGGCTATTTTGGTAGCTCTATGGAACGGCCCAAGGTATGATAATTTGGTTAAGTCATTGTTTTAGGGTCTCTTCATTTGTATACGTATGTCTGATATGAAGCCCCACTTGTTTCTCTGAATTCTTTGAGAGCCATTAGAATTCTAAGATTTTAACTCTATTTGTCGATTTTTGTTACAGGTTTCGATTCTTAGGAGTACCAAACAGCAAAACAAAACTGGAATTGATCATTTTGAAGCTCGAATTGATCTTTCGACTGAGCGTTTGTCATGACCGGTTCTTATTTTGAGAATGAATTCTCATATCAAAATTTTCCGCTGTATCATTATGTTGTATCTGCCAATCCATTACTAAAACCAAAATTTTGACTTTGAAAAAAGAAAACGCTACAAGGGGAATAAATTTGTTATTCGCCCCAAATCAGTAAAATAAACTGAATAATCTAGTAAAACACAAAGGTCTTTACACCTTTCTTTTTTTTCCTGAAATTTTAGATATTCCATTTTTTAGCCTCCGCATCTAAGCTTTTCTGCCTTGTTTCCATCTTGATTGGGTCAAGGATCAATTCCCAGTTTTCTAGCAAGTACATAACCTTCAAAATTCTACTGGAAGTTGTGTGCTCTCTTCGCTGAACTGAGTGTATTAGAGAGAAGCATTGCTATGGTCATAGGACCTACTCCCCCTGGGACTGGAGTAACCGCTGCAGCTATCTTGCAGGCTTCCTCAAAACAAACGTCTCCAACTAATCGGTATCCTCGGGGACTACTTGCATCCTTCACATTAATGCATATAAAATTTGTTGTCAGCTCAAGTCACCAACCCCAACATTTCATTTGAGAACAGGCAATCAAACAACAAACAAAAGAAAGAAAAGATGAGAAAACTCCACTAACCTCAACTGGGTTTATTCCAACGTCGATGATAACAGCACCAGGCTTTATCCAGCTACCCCTCACCATATTTGGTTGGCCTACGGCAGATATTATTATATCTGCTTGTCTAGTGATTTCCTCGGGATTCTTGGTTCTAGAATGAACAATACTTACGGTAGCATCTTCCCTCTGCCAACATCAAGACACTGTTATAGGGGTAAAAGAAATACTATAAACTAAAGAACTAGCTTGAAAGTAATACAAAGTATTTGGAGAAAAGCATACTTGCAGTAACAGAGCAGCTGGCATTCCAACAATATTGCTTCGGCCAATGACAACAGCCCTCTTTCCTTTAATCTCAACACCATATCTATGCAAGAGCTCTATGCATCCTTTAGGAGTACATGGAACAAACAAGGGATCTCTACCTCGCATAGCTAGACGACCGATGTTCAATGGGTGGAAGCCATCCACATCTTTCTCAATGGTAACAGCATTTAAAATGGTCTGCTCATTCATATGCTGATAGAAATCCAATGAAAAAATTATTAAGGGCAATATCATAAATATGATGTACAACATGCAAAACAAAATCAGAGATGCTAACTCTAGAATCCAGCAGAGGGTCTATTGTGAGGATTTTCAACAAACAACATGATTGAGTGACAAATGAACAAGGCATCTATATGAGTCATCTCAGTCAAAACCCCACTCCTACCTAAAATTAAATTCCTTCAATGTGTATAAGACACCATTTAAAGTAAAATTACTGCAGTAGCTAAAACTAAGATATTATACAGCATGCAGATTGCAATAAAGCCACTTAATTTCTCAAGAGCATCATAAATTCCAAGTATATTCACATTAATAGGAGAAACATGTATGCTTTGATGATTAGAATCATACAGAAGGCAGAGGCAATTGCACAAGGATGCCATGAACTGAAGGATCATCATTGAAGTCGGAGATATACTTGAGAACTTCTTGCTCAGAAGCATCCTCAGGTAAATGCACCTCAAAAGAAGTAATCCCCACAGATTCACAAGCTTTTTTCTTGTTCCGCACATAAGTAGCAGAATCCTTCCTATCCCCAACTAAAATAACTGCTAATCCAGGAACAACTCCAATTGCATCCTTCAGTTTTGATACTTCAGCACTTATTTCTTCTCTTATTTGCTTTGCCACTTCTTTCCCATCAATCACCTTAGCAGACGGCTCCGTAGCCATTGCAGCTGTATAACAGCAAATCGAATATTTTTTAACTAAAATCCTCCCCTTTTTTACGAAACATTGATGCAATAAATGTGAACCAGAGAATGGTAGTAGCTTTTAAGAACCAAAAAAAAAAAAAAAAAGACTATCTTTGACTTATAAAAGAACAATCTTTTAAAAAATATATAATTAAAAATGGTAGCTTTAATTCCTTACCAGTGATGAAGCGGGAAGAAGGACGACAGCTGAGGCAAAGGGTTGGAGGTAAGTTGGGTTTGAGTGGGGCCACATGCAGTGGACCGATATACCGACGACGGGAAACGACGCCGTTGCAGAAACGAGTTAAAGTGAGGAGGCGGGAAGTGGAGGAGGAGGAAGTATCAGTGAATATCATGGACGCCATATTAATGCTATGAGTCCAGAAACGGCGCCGCAGAGAGCTAAACGTTGTGTCTTGATTTAGGGCTTCAACTAAAACGGAAGAATAAAGTGAGAAAAGGGAGCTGCTTTGCTTTTCAGCTACGGTGGCGGTGGCGCTCCTCTGTACACTTTCTTCCTCTTTTTGTGTTTTTGGCCTTGCGATTTTTCATTTTCCTTAAAAAGTGAACTCTAGTATCCTGGTGAGTCAACCGATGAAGCGGTGGCGTTTCAACGTACAAGACGATATTTTCAAAATCCAATCGAAGATTCTTGGACTTGGACTCAATATTTTTTACCGTTAGAACCAGAAGCGACTGGGCCAACTGGGTCGACTCAAGGCCCACTAAAGACTTTTACCAATCTCAGGCAATTTTGTATAATAAAAATTGGAATATAAATGATTTACTGGAAACATGGTTGCATCTTTGGCCAAAAAAAAAAAAAAAAGAAACATGGTTGCATCGAACAAAAATATTTTGGTCATTATTCTTCAATTATAAAAGGGGAAACATCCTCCTCGGGTCTCTTTCATGTCTCTTACAATTGGTAACATCTAACAACAACAATTTCCCTTCAGGCAAATTTGTTAAAGAGTTGATCATCAAAAAATTTATCAAGCATTTCAAAACTTGCTGACAATGAAAAGAGTGCCATTGCCTTCTCCTCTTGTTGTTCTATTTCTGTACAACTTATAAGAATGAGGCATGAATTCTTCTATACAGTTTGTTTTCCTTTTTTAATACTTTTTTTTACCTAAGGCAATAGATCTTTCTTTCATATTGCTAAAGTTCCCTCGGTCTCATCTGAAGAATCCGAAGGTTGAGTTTTGGATCTACTGACTCGGGAAAATCCATACCCAAGAGAACTTCCGCTAGCCTGACATAGCTGTGAAAAAAATACATCATTATAATGCCGAGGTGTTATTGCAACTGATAAAAAATTTTGTCTTTCTACACGTAACAGTGGTAATTTTACAGTGTTCGATACCAAAAATATGGAGGGAGAGAGTACCTCAGTTAACTCTGCAAGGTGTCGGGTCCTGAATTCATTGATTGTTGATGCAATCTCAGAGGTAGGTAGTTTAGCCTACAAGGGAAATAAAAGGCTTAGATGTTTTAAGAAGTCAATATTACTAAGAATGACAGAAAAGCAGCCGAACCATCAAAATGATAGAAATAAGTGGGAGAAACAAATTAAAGTCTTGATCATTTTAACAACCAGACAATGCAAAAGTTGAATAGCCAAATTATCACTCTGTTGCCAAGAAAAGCATAATACTCCAATACAATCATCCACCATACCTGTGCAAGAACAGCAGCTGCCAACTGCAGACTTGGCTCCAAGGTCTCTGGGACAACCTGTTTTCAACAAGCCAAAAGGCAGAAAAAGGTTATAAAGGAAAAACACAACAAAGGAAAATTTAGTAAGAAGGTATCAAAGTATTACCGCTGTAGCCCCAGCCTTTTCCAAATTAAGGCCATGATCAACATCATGTGCACGGACGAAAGTCTTCACATTAGGGAAATACTTGCTAAGAGCCCAAACAGTCCTATAATTGGCTCCAGGAGTATCCAAGGTAATTGCTGCAGCGCATGCTCTTTCAGCACCAACTTTATGAAGAACCTAGTCACCATCCAGCACAAAGTATGTCAGAAATTGCTGGAGGTCTACATGTTAGCTTATTTCAAAATCGTTTTGCTTTACCTCTCGGCTACCAGCATCTCCAAAATAAACGGGAAGATCTAGAGCACGCCCGATTGCCACCCTATCACTGAAAGAGCAGAAACTTTAAAATCTACCATCTAGTATAGATTGTGAAATGGTGAACATATATCTCCACAAACATTTTAGCTTTAGACATAACTGATTAACCAAGAGCCAGCTTTGCCATAAACATAATCATGCATGGGGTTTCTAGGGTGTAAACTGTAAATGATCCTCGCTGAGCTTTCCATTGCTTGCTTGGGCTTGGTTGATAACAATTTGACCCTTATGTTTTTTGTTTTTTCAGCAGTCAACCATAAAAATTGCAAATAATTCCTTTAAATAAACTTTCACATTACCTCCTCACATCCAGAGCAACAAATGGAATTAGACGTTCTGAAAGAAGCTGAGCTATGATCTGGAAACACCAAAAAGTCAAAAGGAGAAAAATGCCACGGTTACAAACATGTCTTCCGTTTTTACTAATTTAAAAACAAATTCATCATACTAATATTTTTAGACAATTTTCAAATTGAAGGGTGCAGATATATAGTACCTGTCCAACACGTCCAAATCCACAAATGATAATATGATCTTGCAAATCATCAGTCTGTAAATAAAAGCAAGTCAATAATAAGACAGAAGATTAATCAAGTAAAATCACAATGCTTCAACATATTGGTAAAAGTAGTACTGCAACTGCATACTAATAATATACACATTAAATGAACTGTAGAAGTGATCAAAATCACTCTAAATAAGTTCAGTCGCAGAAATAACAAAGTGTTCTTCCTAATTATCTTCCTAGGGACACATGTCACTTGCATGCATTCTACTTTCTCAATCTAATAGTTATTACCCAAAAATGTACAAAATATGTAGTTCAGAAATGTATGGCAATGCCTACTCTAGATCTTTACAGACTACTAAGGGGAAAATAAAAAAAAAACTTGCAACCTCAATGGAATTGTAAGTTTGACCATTACCTCACTCTCAACAGGCAATAAACTGCGAACATCATGCAGCTCAAAACGGGAGGCAATTAACTGGCCTCCAGCAGCAAGCCATGGTGTGAGGGCCATTGAAATCCCCACAACAAGGAACAACAATGAGGATAGCTGAGGAGACATTATACCCTGCCAAGAACAACGTTTCATACTTGCATAAGTGACAAAACATTTCATTATTTACACCTGGAAGTTGAATTAGCAGTCATCATCAGAAAAGCAATAATCCTTGTTGATTTAGTAACAAAAGTTGCCATTTCCCAAACAATATAACACAAGTACACCACTAATATGTATCATTCACAAAGAATAATGGACCAAGTATGTGATAGATATCTTCTCAGAGTACCTTGAAAGAAAAGAAAATCAAAAGAAAATTGAAAACGAATAGTTTTGATTCGTTTTGCCATGGAAGAGTCGAATAAAATGTTGAGCCCAACAATCAAGAGATTAGCTAAAAGTTTAGAAAATGTAGGGCATGAATGAGATAAATGTTAGTTCATGGGAAATGAAACCTGATTAACAGCTTCACCAAAAGCCACAAATGCGAATTCTCCACCTGGAGCTAGAAGAAGACCAACCCTTATTGCAGATATGATTGAAACCCCAAAAACCCTACCAACAAAAGCCACCAATATAGTCTTCCCCACGATTAAGAGTCCCAATGCCCCCGCAATGACCGGAAAATTTGAAAGAAGTAGTTTTGGGTCAATGGACATGCCAACCTGAAAACTCAATAAACAATTTTAATCAGTTGCATAATTTTTGATCGTCAATATATGGCAGTACCAATAAGCTAAAGCCAAATGCAAGCCAATTAAGAAGAGTAATCATTCGCCAAAGTCCCAACAAAGTAGGCTAATGAATGATATGGAGATTTTATCCCACCACCTCTCCCAATGGTTGTCCCACTTCTATATATGATGCAAATTATATTTATTATTCTTATAAACTTATAAAATATTCTATTGTAACTACCATAGATGACCTTATTGTCTTCATAAGATCATGCACCAGGTGGGTTGTTTTACACAACTAACGCAAGAATGTTAAATAAATGAAACAAAATAATCCACTAGGTCTACATTTTTTGGAGATGCCAAGAGACAGTACCCACCGTCATGAAGAAGAGACCCAATAAGAGACCACGATAGGGAGCAATATCCGATTCAACCTGCAAAGAGAATTCAGTCTCTGCAAGAAGTAAACCAGCCAGAAATGCTCCCAATGCCATGGAAAGTCCGGCCTGTATAGCAGAAGGAATAAAAGAGAAAGAAAAGTTCTAAGGACACAGCAAAGAAATGGGAAAAAAAAAAGGACACTAATAAAGGACAAAATTCATACCCTAGCAGTTAGAAGACTTGTCCCTAAAATAACAAGGAGGGTATTGGCAGAGAATATTTCTGCATTCTGATTTTCTGCTATTTGCTTATAAATTGGTCGAAGCAGCTGCAAGAAAGATAAAGATACATATAACAACCAGCAGATATTGTGCTTCTGAAGTGCTAGACTCACATTTCATAAGTTCGGCACTGGTATCAGCAACCTTGAGTAAAAGTTCAGAAGAATGTAGCACAAATGCTTTTGTTAGTCAATACAATATCTGTGTAGGATATATGATTATATGAATCTCGAAGCTATCAGAAATGATCAGTTACCACCACTTCTATGATACAGCAAACATTTGACTAGATTACATTTGCAGAAATGTTATAGGATAACTAAGGTAAAAGTTCACTACAACAATCCAAAATTAGTGTATTTCAAAGATGTAACTTACCAACCGTCCACCAGCAATAATTGCAGTGATTGCAACTGCAGCCTTAACAGCAGCCAGTCCAAGAGCTTCTGCAATGGCTCCAAAACCAATCTGAAAACCAGAAAAGCTACATCAGCCAATTTGCCAATATAAGATAAGAAGTTGTGCCAGCAATAATAGCCAGAATGTGGCTGTCATATAGACCAGACAATGGGCAATGTCAAGCTAGATTTACTGATATCTTTGTCCAATATACTTTCGTCGAAGTTCATTAGAAACATTTTATGGAAGAAAATATCAAATAACACAGCAGACAAGATTTTGGGGAAACACATGGCCTTTAAAGCAAATTAGTGAAGTGAACTGCAAAGGAAAAACATCAACAGCAACTAAGAAACCCTAAAGAAACGAAAGAAGAACAGCCTTGTATTATCAAAGCTTAGGAAAACCATTCATTCAAACCTGGGGGCCAAGTAACCTTTGTAAATTTATATGAAAGTATAGAACAAAGAACCCAGATGTATGCAAATGACATACCATCAAAGCAAGGGAAAGTCACCAAAAACATCAGATGAAGAACAAAAAGCAAAGGCAAAGACAGATTAATTGCAGAAGAGCTTACCCCTCCTTTCGATGAATTTGGTGAGATCAGAGGTATGAGTATAAGCAAAACAACAACAGCCAGATCCTGGAAACAATAACATCAACTAAATAAAAAAGTGTGGCACCATACCAATGAACAAAAAAGTCTAAATAGCACTTGAGAGATGAACAAAGAAGGAACTACAAACCGATGAAAAAGGTACAATCAACATATCATGTTAAGAAGATATCAATTTTTATCTTTTCATACTTCATGGATAAAAATACCAGTTTAAAATGTGAAGAGCAAGAAGAAGATTAAAAAAGCAAAAGGATCAAAGAAAAAGAAGCAAGGACACATGATTCATCAAAATATTCATCCTTGGATAATAACTGCATGAAGAACTATTATCCCTGACTGCAATATTCAATTCATAACGAAATCAATCCTGAAGCCAATCCCTTATATTATGATCATAGGATAACCTGGAAAAGCAAGACAGAAAATGTAGCACGTCCATGGCGTGAAGTACTCTCGCCTCGCTCCTGTAATACCTGCAGATGAAGACAAGATCATCATATATGCATCTGATAGAGCCACTAATTTCATTACCTTGGCTGGTAGTATATTGCTGTAATAAATCAAACAAAGCCAAATAAAAACAAAATGCGTATGTTGGATGAAATCAGGTCATAATCACTATATATCAAACATATTAATTAGGTGGGAGTGTATAGACATGGCAATAGTCCAAGTTATCATTTAATTTTTCAAAGACTTTAAGATGTTGCAGAATGATATGAGAGGAAATGTATATGGGATGTACATCATATTTGACAAGGAGTGAACATTCAAATATGTTCCTCTAGAAAGTTTCTCACTAACTTGTCTTTCTTCATATAAGCTGAAAGTATTTGTAATAAAAAGATACGATTCATGAATCAGAAGCAAAGTCTGTGTGGATTACCTGCAGGACAACAGCAGTTGAAGATAATGCCAGGCCATTTCCAATCACTATTGCAGCTGGACCAGGCAGCCCAGCAACATAATGAGCAACCAAGCCAACTGCAATTGCTGTCACTAAGACCTGTGTAAATGATATATGAAACGTATAAGTCAAAAGCAATTATTAACACATAAGAAAATGATAGGATTTCTCTTCTCTCAATCACCTGGGCAGAGCCTAATCCAAAAACGTATTTCTTCATGGAACTTAACCTTTCAACAGATAGCTGCAAAAATGAAATTGCAGGTATAGTTTCAAAATCTTCTCATAACGAGAAGCATACAATGTAAAGCTAAGACTATGGATCAAAATAATAGACTTCACCTCAAGGCCAATATTAAATAGCAAGAAAACAACTCCAAATTCAGCAATGGCTTTGGTTCCATGTACATGGCGGATTATGGACAAACCATAAGGTCCAATCAATATACCAGCAGCCAGATATCCAAGAACAGGGCTGCCTAAACAATTGAGTAGAAGACAAGTCTCAATTTATAGAAAATCCTAGGGGAAAAAATGAAATATAATAGTAATGACAAGAAATGCAGATTTAGCGTACTTACTCCAGACTACTAGGAAACATTGTAAAAGAAAATAGAGAATTCAAATATGGGCTCCAAAAGTCTTGGCAAGAACTCATGAATTTTTTATCATGCAATTTTTAAGAATGTCCATATCAATGCAATACAACCAAAATAGAACAAAAAGACCAAGGAATTTAGTCACCTCCAGGAATTTTCTGAAATATTGGCACAAAAATTACACTTGCAAGCAGTAACCACAACACGTCAAAGAGGGAAGCTTCCTCCTCATTCATCTGGAAAAATCAAACATTAGGAGCTGCTATATATAAAGTAGGATTAAGATAAAAAGAATCAAAAGCAAAATTAATAGATGGTACAGGATGAACACATACCTCTTGATGAGGAAGCATTGCAACAAGTTTTTTCAGTCTTTTAGGAAACTTCTGTATTTGTCGAATCAGAGGCTTTGCATTTGACGAAACTTCTTCTATACTAGTGGTGATAACATCTGGCTGCTGCAGCGGTTGAGCACTCCTCTCTGCCCGATTAGCATAGAAGGCAACCCTATGATAAAAACAAGCGCATTAAATCATGGAGCAAGAAACCAACGATGTTCAGGAAAGACATATAGGAATTTTACAGAAGAATACTATAACATTGGTTAATTAATCAAGGCAGTAAAGCTAAAAACATACCCAGCTCCAAAGAGCAGTGCTCCTACAACCAGCTTAGGGATTTGGTTTCTTGCAGACTGCACAAGACCCTGGACAACTGACGCTGGTGTTAACTCCGTCCCATCAACCGTGAAGGAAAAGAATGATGCAGAAAAGAAACGAGAAGATTTATTTAACGATGACTTTGGGGTAGTAGGGGGTGAACTCTCCCTTGTCAGATCCTTTTGAGTTTCAGGCTTCTTAGTTTGAACATTTTTAGACTTTTCTACTTCAACTTCAGCTTCTTTGGTAGAATCTATACCCAGCAATCCATTCTCATGATCACTCAAATCACCAAATGATTTGAGATCTTCAGGACTTTTGACAGTTTTATCAGATACAATGTCTGGTGTAGGCTCGCCAACTACTGTATCACCATAAATCAGGGCATCCCTTTCTCTTTCAAGGATAACATCACCAGAACCTCCTTGACTGATCCTATCCTCCTCAACAAAGATCTCTTCCCCCAAACCCTGCCCCTGGGTGGCTTCAGCAGTGTCAACATTCAAATTAGAAAGAGACTTTTCAGCCTTTTGTAGTGCTATCTCTGCATCATTGACACGCTGTGTAGCCTCTAATTCAAAAGCAACAGCCTGCTCTGCTAAAAGCATGATGTTTGCCACATCTTCCTCAGCTTTCAAGGCATCCATCTGAGCCTTCTCTGCAACCTCATTCAATCTATCCACTTCCTTCTGCAACTCCTCCTTCTTACACTGCAATTGCCTTAGCTCGGCTTCACAGTTCGCCAACTTCTCACGACATTCCCTAATCTCATCCTGTGCAGCCAATAGTACTACGTTATCTTTCCGGACATCAATTTCCACATCACTCTCTCCAGAACTGTCTGGGGAATCATTTTCCTCTTTAAGAGATTCAAATGAGTCAACTGCCACCTGAAGCCTTGCCTCAGCTAAAGATAGTGCCATTGTTGCTTTTTGAACAGCCTCTTTGGCAACAAACTCATCATTCACAATATCTTGAATCATATCAAGTGTGCCATTAACCTCATTCCAAGCGTTAGAAGCTTCATCCTTCAAAGCTATTGCAGCTTCCGATATGTTCTGAGCCTTTTCCTCAAACATCCTACTATTAAGACGGGCCACTTCCAATTCCTTCATTGCCTTCTGCAACAATTCCCTTAATTCATCCACAGTAGGTGCTTCCACTTCATTACTTACATTTCTCTCTTCTTCTCCTAAATCATTTGATACAGTACCACTTGCGCTCTCATCACTGCCCTCTGCAAATTCCACATTTCGACCATTCCCATCAACATAAGCCAAAGAATCATTACCTTGGCATTGGGGATTATTTCCTCTTACGTTCAACCCATCATGTAAACCATAAAACAATGGAGTTGAATATGAGCTGCACAAATGACCATCAAAATTCCTTCTGAAAACCAACTTTGAACTCAAACAACCACTATAAGCCATACTTTTCCTCATTTTTTTAGTGGACCAAGTTTTCGAGCCATACTTCTGATTAAAAACATTGTAACTGAAACTACTACATCTAAATCTAGGACATAAAGGATCTAGTATTCTACTACTACTAACTTCGCTACTATGAAAAGCAGTAAATCTCAAACTAGACGCAAAATCCATTGTCTCCGCCGCGGCAAGGATCCTTATTCTTAGCAACGCATTTCGAGCACTCTCATTGACCTTCTATCAAACGCCTGGAGAAACAAGTAAGCATTAATGAATCCACACTTGTAGCCCTAGAGCATAAAATCAAATACAGAAACTCAATACAAGAACATATACGTATAAATATGCGTAGATGAAGCTACTTAATTGCGTAATATTTCTGGCCAAAAAAAATTGCGTAATATCTTGTGTAAAAATCGATGAATAAAGGTCAGAGATAGTTAACTAACCGATCAAAGAAGAGAGGAAATTTTGGAGGAAAGCGGAGTTTGGGAGGAGAAACTGAAGAGCAGAAAATGACACAACTGATAAACAAATCAACGTGGCCTTTCTCGCTTCTATTTCCTTCCAATGATTAGTTCTCAGGTTTTTTCTAATTCTAGCTTCTTTATTTCTTTCATTTCTTTCCGTTTTCTTTTTCTTGAAATTTCTTTCCGTATAAATAAATATAAATAAATAAATAAATTTTATTAAATCTTTCTGCCTTCCTGGTTTTTCTTTGTCTGTTTGGCCTTTGGGAACCTGGAAATACTAATTTTTAGTAGTAGAGTATATTCGAATTTACTAAAATATCCTCTCTTTTTGTGGAAGAGATGTAGTACATGATAAAAGTTTAAAATATGTAGAAAAAATAATAAAAGTTTAAAATTAGTCATGAGTCAAAACTCAAAGCAACTAATACTGAACTAAGTGGCATTTTTTTAACGGGGATTGCTAAATACCGTCCGCTATTCACCGTTCTATTTTTTACACTTTTTCCCTTTGACCTTAGCCATCAGGAGCCTCCCCACTAGGACAGCTCTGCCACGGCGGAGCCTCCCCACTAGGACGGCTCTGCCACGGCTAACCGCCCCACTAGGACGGCAAGGTTTTTTATTTTTTATTTTTAAAAAATAGCTTTTTAAAAAAAAAATGAGTTTAGTACCGGTGCCGCCCCAGGGGGGCGGTCTATCCATGGCAGAGCCGCCCCAGGGAGGCGGCCTGGCCATGGTAGGGGCGGCTTGGCCATGGCTCAGCCGCCCCCCTAGGGCGGCATGAGCAATTTTAGTCAAAAAAAATCAAAAAAATAACTTAGATTTACAAAATAAAAACATTTATTTCATAGAGATTTTCATACGAGTAAAGATTTTAGTTTAAAGGTTGTTTGAATGTTTTAAAAGATTTGGAGTTAGAAAGTTGAAAAAATATGAACAAAACGCAAAAGTGTAAAAAGTGGGGCGGTGAATAGCAAAAATAGGACAGTGTTTAGAATTCGTTTTCCTTTTTCTTTTTAAGAAAATTTCCTTCCAACTGTATTAATTTGACAATTCTTTTTCGAATTTTAAACATATTATTATTATTTTCTATTTACTATATGGGTAATGGCCTAATGGGTAATATTAAACCCAAGATGTGAGCCGAAGATGTGAGCCGAAGGCTTTATTGTTGGATAAAGCTAAGGCCCATTAATCAGCTGATTTTCATTCAATTATTCTGAAATCTGAACTGAACCAGAGTAAGCAAGGTCCAAGAGAGAAAAGGGGGTGGTTTTGGAAAGCCCAAATAAGGGCCCAAACATAAGGGATTTTTTTTTTAATTTTTTTTGGTTAACAAACATAAGGAAAAATTTGAAAAAAAAATTATTATAAGGAGACTTCACTTGTACCCTTAAAAAAAACTACTAAGTATAATTGAAATTCTTTTCTCTTTTCACAAAACAAAAAAAAAAAAAAAAAAATACTTTTCCCTAAACATAAAAAGTAGTACGAGTTTAATTGTAACTGGAGGCAAGAACAGAATTCCAATACCTCCAATGAGGCCTTCAGAAGGAATTAGAAAAAGAAGACTAAGAGGCAAAGCTTGTGGCATCCATAAAAGCAGAAACTCTATATAAAATCATGATTGTAGTATGTAAGTAACAGAAAACAAGAATGAGACCATTACCTTTAGTTTTTCTCTCTCTTTTTGCATACAATCTAGTAGTATTCAAAAGTCTAATTCCTGGGTCATCAGTTGTGTTTTCTCAACGGCTCCAACTTTTCTTCCTAGACCAACAAAAAAAAGTACTAAAAATAAGAAAAGAGGCTAAGAAAATTGACATAAGATTAAATCAAGATTCAACTAGCAGCAGACACCTCAGTAAGATCATCAGGCATATGAAATATCTCACGTATCTCCTCGGGGGTCTTCCCCTCAATAGTCCGTGCCAAGGCACGACTAGTAAGGTCAACCAGAGGCTTTAACTGAAGGCTGTCAGCAGCAGATGTCAACTCACAGAGCTTCTTTGTGTCCATTTCGAATGAACTTTGCATCAAAAGACTTGCGTTCCTTCAAACATAGTAAAGCAAAAACACAAAGGAGAAGAGGAAGATCAGAGTCAGATTGCAGTATGGAACTAATTAATGGCTCCATTTATGCCACTACTCCCAGAAAGATAAAATATCTACTAAAGAAAGGAAGAAGACAACATCAAACATAATCATCTGACATATCAGGTGGCAAAACAGTGCAACCTCTCGTTCGACTTGTTGGATTGAGCCATCGGCAATTTGAAGCCAAATATAATCATCTGAGAATGAATCCAGCATGCATATCTTCAGATATCAAACTAACCATATTAAAGCTACAATCAGACAAAGCAAGACCACTAAAACCCGTCTGACTATGTATTCTTTGAATTCTCCTTGAACCCTGCTAAACAAACTATGTAAAGCCCAAATTTCAACAGACAGAAACCCAATTGTCACTCCATCCTACTCAGGACGTTACTCCATTGGGTATCCAAATAGCCTAACTCACAGTATATAGGTTAAGAAATCATGGAAGTTCTGGACATAATTGTTCAACTGCAATAATATGACTAGTTCTAGATTTGCTAAGTCATGGATGTAACCCTGAACAATATGCCTTCTATGCCAGTATATCTACCTAAAAAGCCCTGAAGAGTATATATGGAGAAATGCTCTATTTCAAACTACATGATAATGATAAATTAACCTTTAAAACATAAATAAATAAAATAGAAGAAAATGATACTTCATTATGAACAAAGAAAACAATACTCGATAGCTTTAAATTGATGGACTCAGAACAACTTACCTCAGGTTTAATGACGGCCATATCAACCTCTGACATTTGAAACACTATTTTCACCAGACAGAAAACCAGCTGTCATTCCATCCTACTCAGGACGTTACTCCATTAGCGCCTAACTCAGAGTATATAGGTCAAGAGCAATGTAGATGAATTTTTGTCAGTCATAATATATATCAAACATGTTAGGTGCACCATGGATGTGTAAATGCATACCTGTGTTGAGTTGATGAGAAAGCACTGCAATTCCCCTGTTTTTCATGATCAGCCCTCTCTAATTCAACAAATATTCAATTGATAGTAGTATAAATAAAGTCAACCAATTAAATACTTCCCTCATTACAAATAAGGGAAAAGTCACCATCGAATCATAATAAAACATGCAAACCAGATACTCCAAAAAAAGCATCAATCAATTAATCCGGATAGAAACCAAACTTTATTAATGTTCAAAATTAATCCACAAAATATCTCCAAAAACTAATCGTCACTATTTCTTATTACAACTTTTCCATTTTATTCGACGTCAGCTCCTCACTTCAGTACTTCACCGACCTAGCTCGCTTCTTGTTCTTCTTGGTATTTCTGATAGGGCGCTCGTGTGTCGTCCTGCATGCAAACAAGAAAAAGAAAACTGCAAAATGAAGCAAATTACAAGAAAAAGAAAATCTGCAAAAATGAAGCAAGAAGTAGTAAAGAATCAAGAACAGAAAATATACTACATACATTTGGGGAGGATTGAAATTAGACATGAATGCATCAATGAAATCTTCCCCAGTGATCTGATCCAGGGACTCTTCTTCGCCATCCCACTAAAACAAGAAAACGTCATCGTCATCGTAGATCATAGAATCGAAGCAAAAAAACTAAAATGATAAGTCCATTAAAGTTACCAGTAAGTCTATCAGTATCTTCCTAGCTTCACCATCATGCTTCTTGATCAGTGCATCAAGTTCATATTTGGCCTCGTACTAAACACCGAGTTGAAAATCAGAAAATAAACGAAGAAAGATTAAAAAAATTAACTATGATCGATGAACTGAGAGAGGAAGCTGAGAATATCACCTTTCTAGACGACATTGCTGCTCTTGATTTGATTTTCTGAGACGTACGTGTGATTTGCTGGAAAGAGATGAGCTTAAAAAATAAGGAGGTGGGTTGTTATATTTGGTTGGTTTTAGTAAAAACGGTTCGGTTATATGCATGCTATACTCCCTAGTCCCTCGCTCTCGCTTATAATAATAAATAAATAAAGCTTCTTAATAGTAATAATTTTATAAATTTGAGAATATTGAATAGTCGGCTCGAACTCTAGTTAGCTGACGCGGAGCCGGGTTGAGACGGTTACATTTGGGTCAACTTTTTTTCTTTTCTTTTTTTTTCCGATCATTTGGGTCAACGTTTAGTTTAGTTTTTTTTTCCCCGGGTAATGTTGATTTACAAATAAAAACTTTAATAATGGAAATGAAGCTGAGAGCCTGAGACATGAGATAATATCGTAGTTGTTTTTTAAAATGGGAAGTGAAAGTTTTATTTTGAGATCAATTATATTAGCTTTTTTAAGTGGGTAGTCTTTTAGAAAGGGGAAAAAAGACTAGAGGTTCGTAGAGCTGTTCATGGGCCGGATCGTCCGTAAGTCTGTCCGATATTTGGGAGGGTTTGGACATAAATGTGAAGTCCGTTGGACGGGCTTGGGAAAAATTTTTAAGCCCGTTTAAAAAATGGGTCGGGCTTGGTTTTGAATGTTAAGGCCCGAGCCCAGCCTGGACCCGGCCTATTTAAATAATAATATAAATTTTATATTACATTAGATTAATTAAATGAAATTATTAGACATGTTAATGTATTATTTATTAAAAAATTACTATTAATGTTAAGTAATTAAGTTTGGTTATTAAAATATATATTAATTCATAAATATATAAATTAATAAAAAATAAAAATTAATTAATATA